>PVLC010003794.1:7118-92622 GCA_004027655.1 Graphiurus murinus
AAAAACAAAAAAAAAAAAAAAAAAAAAAAAAAAAAAAGAAGAGATAGAGAGAGGAAAAGGAGAAGAAAGATGAGGAGGGGGAGGGAAGATAAAAGAAAAGAAAAAAATATCAAAATTATTTTATTTCACTTTCAACATCTAGATAAAATTGAAAATTGAGAATTCTGAAAACCTCTAAACTCATAATTTATTGTCTTTATGAAGGAATCGGCATTTCTCATTTCTCTTCTGTCTTCCAAGTACACCCTGTGTGAATTTGAATATTTAGTTCATTAAAGAAATTCACAAGGAATGTCCATAGTCTAACATGTTTTCAGATTAGAAATATTTTCATTAATACATCTTCCTCTTGGATAATAAAAGACACTTTCCCCTTACTGATCTGAAATTTGGAGAATAAACCAATGGTACTCATTTAATTGCTTCATATAGATTGTGATGAAGGCCTTTGCAGAGTGGTAATAATTCCACAAAAGACCTGGAGAGAGGCCTATGGAGAGCCATGCATATGGTGTCATTAGTCACTGGTGATGACGAGAACAAAAAGATCAAAGTGGCAGGATGATAGAAGGAAAGGAAGATGGCTGGTTGTGAGAGCTGTCAGAGGACCGCTTGAGGAACAAGGCATGAGAAGTGAAGGGCGTGCTAGAATGATGGGGAGACAAGAGACAAGAGAATGGCATGGAGCATATGGTAGAGATGAGTTCATGGAAACATTGAAAAGATTTATGACTGGTTTAATGTACTTGAGCAATGATACTTATATTTATAATAATGTATATTACATTTATATGTTAAGTTATACATTTATTTGTATTCCAATAGAGTCTATGATAGTGTTGATTAGATTATTATATAGTCTTCCTTTGGTTTCAGAGGGTCATTTTTTTTGGAAGAAGAAATAAGCTATTACAGACATGTTCTTCTAAATTGAAAGTGTATTAACAAGATTAGTGGCACATGATCATTTCAGTAGTTAGCAAAGTATATGATTTTTATATATTTGAAATTTTAATGCAAATAAAATCCAAACAGAACAGTAAAAATATAAGAAAATGAAAAAAAAATTATGAATGATGCATGAATGAGATTGTCTCCACCATAAATTCTCAAACTACCAATAATCTGAGAGGAGAATTCATAGCAAGTCATACTGGTTTTAAAACTGCAAAGATGACTGCATGGTAACTTTCATTTCATGGTGCTCAGCTGTCACTGTCACATTGGTCCACATAAATGTGAAGATCATGTTAAACCAAAGAAGGGTATTAAAGGAAACCCTTTGTAGACATTAAATGCTTATAATATGGTTATAACAAGAGGTATGACTATGTGTATCGTTACCAATGGTGCTATGATAAGCTATAGTCACATGATACTTTAGGTTTATAAATAACACCAAACAATTATATAACCTTTATAATGTGGACAGCATCATCATACATTTCTGACCTTTCACTGGTCTTCAAATGCATGCAACTTTAAACTGTGAAACTGCCAGAATTTAGTATTTTGATTTGCAAGATAAATAATTTCAAATGGTTTGATATAATATTTGCTACATTCAACTTGACATATCCACTTGCCATTGTCTTGGCATTCTCAGGTTATTTGAAATCAGAGTCTTTTTATACTCACTGAGGCCTGTTTGAAACACAGGTATACAAATTTCAACTAGTGATATGCCATTCTCACTGTATTACTCATGCCTCACACCTCAGCATTGTTCTTATTTCATCCTTTCCCCTTTCACCTCACATTCAGTTCACCTACAGTTTCTTTCAGTTTTGCCTGGAATATATGTCTAATGTGTGCATACCATTCTGTCTCCAATGCCAACATCCTAATTTGTCATTTTTATCTTTTTATTGAATTTTGCAAAAGAATCTTAGCTGGTATCTTAGCTTTCCATTCTTGCTTTCCTCTAACCCATCCTCTAAATAACCACATGCAGAACGTTTAAAAATATAAATAAGGTTATTTAATTCACTTGCTTAAAACTCTCCAAGTATTTCCACGACACAGAGAATAAAGTTAAAACTAATTGTGATGTCCACAAGGCTGTGTATATTATGGTATAATGTGTCTGTCTGATTTCTTCTTCTATTCCAGTGCTTACCACGCTTAAAGTACATTAGAAAACAAATTGAATATCCTCCCTTTGGTTTTCTGTTCTCGCTCTCCTGAAAAATTCTTTATTGTTACATAATTGGTTCCTTCTTGTAAATCGAGCCTCAGCTTCTTGAATGGCATGTCTTTAACAAGGCCTTCTTTGAAAATAATCATACCCATTTGTCATTCTTTATTGTACCATCAATTAAAAAATCATTCTGTGGAGCACTTGCCACTTTCTGAGGCCATCTTATTCATCTATTTTTGTAGTGGGTTGTTAGAATGAAAGTTTTAGTTGGGGGACATTCCTTTACAAGGTAAATAAGATAAAATGAAGTTTCAAAGAAGGACTTGGAAATCAGGTAGATGACTGTAAAATACCTCACACACATAGAAAGAAGTTTAAGAGTCAGAAAATTGGATACTAAGAGATGATTTAGGGAGAATATTCTAAGGTAACTACTGGAGTTCCATTATTGAAAACTAAATTAGATAAACATATAATTAATAAATTATATTATACAGATAAATATGTAAAACTCATTACTTCCTAATTGTTACTATGCTTTGTCATTATCTATGCTCTTGTGGTTACTCTTATCTTTTCTAACTGTATGATGAAAAGACTACATGTAGATTGGTATATTATTGGACACATCTCCAAGCTCGGCTTTTGCTTATATTACATTGTGCTTAAAATGAACCATGATATAGGCAAAATAAATATCATCAAAATGGCCATCCTCCCCAAAGTGACCTACAGATTCCATGCAATACCCATGAAATTACCAAGGTCACTTCTCACAGACAGAAAAATCAGTCCTTAAATTCATTTGACACAACAAAAAGCCCAGAATAGCCAAAGTAGTTCTTAGCAACAAGAACCATGCAGGAGACATCACAATACCTGATTTTAAACTGTACTAAAAAGCTACAGTAATAAAAAACAGCATGGTATTGGCACAAAAACAGACACATAGACCAATGGAGCTGAATAGAAGACTCATCAACAAATCCACACTTACAGTCAATTGACTTTTGACAAAGGAGCCAAAGACAAACACTGGAAAAAAGATAGCCTCTTCAACAAATGGTGTTGACAAAACTGGTTAATCATATGCAAGAAAATGGAAATAAACCCCACTTTCTCACCTTACACAAGAGTCAATTCAAGATGGATCAAAGACCTGGAAGTGAGGCCAGAGACTTTGCCGCTACTTGAAGAGGGCATAGGTCCAACATTTCTACACATAGGTACAGATAAAAACTTTCTCAACAAGACCCCAAACAAACAAGCAATTCAAAGGAAGATCAATACATGGGATTGTATTAAACTGAAGAGCTTCTGTGCAGCAAAGGAAACTATCAAGAACCTCGACAGAGAGCCCACAGAGCGGGAAAAAAATTTTGCCAGTTACTCTTCTAATAGAGGACTAATATCAAGGATATACAGAGAACTCAAGAAACTCACAGCTAAGTAAACAAATAACCAAATCAAAAAATGGGCAAAGGATCTAAATAGACACTTCACAAAAGAAGAAATACAAATGGCCAATAAATGTAAGAGGAAATGTTCAACATCACTAGCAGAGAGATGCAAATCAAAGCTCCTTGAGATTTCACCTAACCCCAATCAGAATGGTAAACATCAAAAACACAAACAACAACAAATGCTGGCAAGGGTATGAAGTGGAAACCCTAATATATTGTTGGTGGGATTGCAGAGTAGTGAAACAACTTTGGAAAATAGTATAGAGGACCCTCAGAAGAATGGGAATGAACCTATCATATGATCTAGCAATACCACTTCTGGGTATCTGCCCAAAAGAATGGAAACCAAGCTATCAGATCTATGCATGTGTATCTATGTTTATAGCTGCATAATTCACAATTGCCAGACTATGGAGCCAGCCAAGATGTCCATCAACAGATGAATGGATTACAAACCTATGGGATATATACACAATGGAAT
Source organism: Graphiurus murinus (assembly GCA_004027655.1). NCBI lineage: Eukaryota > Metazoa > Chordata > Mammalia > Rodentia > Gliridae > Graphiurus > Graphiurus murinus. The sequence continues at coordinate 11,203 of PVLC010003794.1, forward strand.
TTTACTCAGCCATAAAGAAAAACAAAATCATGCCATTTGCAGGGAAATGAATGAAGCTGGAAAACATTATGCTAAGTGAGATTAGTCTGTCACAGAAAGTAAAAAATCGTATACTTTCCTTAATATGCAGAAGCTCGGGAGAAAGTAGGACATAAGAAGGACTCTAGACGAAGAAGGAGATTGAGCAAAAAAGGTGACTTAACTGAAGGTGATGGGGAGGGAAACACCCTAATGCACATGATGTACTTTCACAAACATCAATTACTAAAGTGAACTTGAAAAGGAGGGAAGGAGAAGGAGTGGGGTGAGAATTGGGGAAGAGTTAAATGAGAAATGTGTGCATGTATGCCTTTACCAGCTTGTACCTAACAAAGATGTATGATTACAATGCATCAATAAAAAAAAATTTAACCATCATGGGAGTATTCACCCTAAGAAATTGGTAAACAATATAAATTGGGGCTCAATTTATTGTTTGTTAATAATTCCAACTTAAAAATTTGAGAAAAATGTTAATAATGCAGATAAACTCAGTTTCCTGACTGTAGCTATTACACTACATTATGAATCCCATTAAAGCTGAAGAAAACACTCTTCTAGTGTTACAAAATTTTCATCCAATTCAATAAAAAGTTACATCATTGAAAACCAGTCAAGCCGGGTGTGGTGGCGCACGCTTATAATCCCAGCATTTGGGAGGCTGAGACCGGAGGATCTGGGTTCGCGGCCAGCCTCAGCTACCTAGTGAGACACTCCGCAACTTAATGAGACTTGGTTTCAAAATAAAGAATAAAAAATAGGGCTGGGGGTATAGCTCGGAGGTAGAATGCCCCTGAGTCCAATCCCCAGTACCGCAAAAAGAAAAAAAAAAAAAAGAAAACCAGTCAAGTTCTGGTATTTCTCTTTCATATTAATTATTAATGATAATAAAAGTATCAAACTATTTTCATGATGGAATTATACATGTTAACTGGTTCCACCACAGGTTGACTACAGATACAAATATCTGGTAAAAATCTGTTAATATATTCTGAGAATTGGACATTTTTTTTTTTAGCTCTTTGTTAAGTGTTTGATAACATAGCATTGTGATACTTATTATCCAATGGGGAGTCTAGTTACTTATTTTTTCACCTTATGTCAAGAGAAGGGTACTTTCCTAAGGCCACTGAGAGATAACACTCTTCTCCTCAGATTGGAGGAGAAACTATGAATTGCTGTCTTACTTCAATTGTAGAACCAAAAAGGTGAGAGATAGATAGTCTTTGCTGGCTGCTTAAAGAAGAAAGGCTTTAGTGACTCACCAGCACCTGCAGAGATATTGGAGCAAAACAAGTAGTGTTTTCTGTGGGCCAGAGATGAGCCTCACATGAAACAGATCAGGCACAGGGGCCGCTTAGATCTGTAAAGAGGTTGTCCAGGTGAGTAAATTGTATAAAGAATCCTGAAATAATTCATGGGTTTCCAGAACTTAGGAAGAAGATGCATGAATTGCCTAAAGTGAATTCCATGTGAGAAGTCTCTGGATGGCAATGGGGAATCTCTTAAGAACCCTAGAAGAAGAGTTTATTGCCAGTTTGTGACAATTCTAGTCACATGAGGGCTTTGCTGCTCCATTTTCTCATATCTGTTAGCAAGTTGAGGGAAGAAGAGAAAAAGTATAAATTGGAAAAAAGGAAAAAAAGACATCTGTCTCCTCCCTAGTAGCAGTTTTCCCACCTGGAATAGGCCTGGCAATGGTAAGAGAGACTCCTCAACTGTTCATCAGGTTTCCATGTCGGCCAGTGCATGAGACTGGATGTCTCAGGAGCAAAGGAAGAATGCTACCGTACATCAAATAAACTTAAGGAGATACAGGAGGACGCAAATATAATTGTCTTTTGGTTAAACCCAGAATGTTCAGTGAGCTTATTATATTCATTTTCCTTGGAAGTGAAAGCTTAACAAAGGCAGGGACTTAGCACGGAGGAGGCACTCAGGAAATACTTGGTGTATGAATGAGTGTACAAATGAGTGAATGACAGCTCCCCGGTTCATTTGACAGTTGATGAAGCAGACTCAGAAAAGGAGTATATAAAATGCTTTAAGTATAAATATTCTTTTGGTAAAAAGAAGAGAAAGAATGAAAAATTCAATCCAGAATTATTAGGAAGAAGACAGAATTGGGTGGATCTGGAAAAGGAGCCCATTGTAGGGAAGCAATTCATATGATTTTTGATCAGTCAAATGAAGGAGCAGTTGTTATACACACATACACACACACACACACACACACACACACACACACACACACACGTGGTAGATTCCAAAAGAGAAGGACAGAAATTTTGAGGGATTTGAAAAATTCCCTGAATCTGAAGAAAAAGAGAAAAGAAGGAATACAAATTGAGAGATGTACTGAGAATATTTAAGAATTCAAGAACACTCCTTGGATGAGCTAGATTTTACCAAAGGTTTCTAGATTCTTATATTCATCTACCATTCCCCTGCAATTTCCAACAACAACAACAAAACAAAAATAATGCTAACATTCTATGAAGTCTCTTATTGCAAATGACTGTTGAACACCAGGAGCTTCATTTTAAAGAAATGAAGAAATAGCTTCTCATTCACAAAATCAGTGTTGAGAAGCTGAAATTTGAACATCACGTATATGAAAAGAACTAGAATTTAACTAGACATGTTCAGAAATATTTAGGCCAAGTACTTTCCAAAAAATTACTGAACACATTTAAGGTTATAATTGGTAAGTAACAAATTTGTAATTCCTGTCAGAGTAAACACACACTGGCTCCGCTGAGCTATTGAGAGCATTTCACTCAACAAGGGACTTCATGTTTCACCCCAACAGCAGCCCAGAGAAGGTGCCACCTTCCCTCAGCCGGGCCATGGACTTTAGATACAAGTTGAGCTAACCAACAGAGTTTGCTTACCAGGAAGGGCTTCAACTTTAACATGATGTTCCTTTGGGATTTAATGTCATTAAGGAGCAAAATGGATGAGGCTGGCTATATTTTGCTGGCTCTCATAAGCATTAAGCAATTGGATTTCCTTGTTCCTATTATTTTTAGTTCTCTGCATGCAGACCTGCATCATTGATCTCCAGGAAAGCTTCTGTTTTCGGTTGTCATGGTGCACTTCCCAGAAACAAAATATTATGTGTGTTCTCTTTTGAAAACAATTGATAAGTTTCACATTGACAGAAACCTTTCATTTTTCAAGTCATTTATCTATTCGCCATAAAAGGAGTGATTATAGTATGTTGGTTTCCGTAATCCAAGTCCATTCCCTTTAGTGGATTTTCTTTTACTAATTCTCCTATACTTAAATTTTGTATCTCAAAAAGTGGCCATTAACTAACTCAGGGAGCAACTTAGCCATTTTTTCTGGGAAATAGGATATCTGGTAAATTATTTGTACTTCTACTTTGTCGCAAACATTTACTTTTAAAAACTGCATGGGAACATTTAATGATACTCCATATATTTCACATATTCAGTCACAATTGAAATGGAGGCTCTGGGAAACTACATGTAATTCCTAATGACATGTTGCCTTGGCCTCAGCCTGTGGCTTCAACTCATATATATATACACACAACTCAGTTATATATACATATTATATATAAATATACACATTGTATTGGTACATTGTAATTATACATCATAGTGATATTCAAAATGATACAAACATACATGCACACAGCACATGATGCGTTTTCCTCTGAATCCTGGTCCCCCTCCCTTCTACATGTTAGTGAAATTAGTAGTGATATCTTCACATATGGACATGGCATTATTTGAACTATTTCCTTCATCAAATCTTTTTCGCCCTCCGCATCTTTCTCTCCCAATCCCCTTCCACCATTCTACTAGTCTCTCCTAATTTATCTGAGGTATCCTTTTGTTTCTTATTTTCTACCTAGCCCACATATGAGAGGGTACTTACAACCCTTGACATTATGAGACTGTCTGATCTGACATAGCATTATCTCTAGTTTCCTCCACTTTCTTGTAGATGATGTAATTTTGTCTTCTTTATGGCTGAGTAAAATTCCATTATATGTATATGCCACACTTTTTATCCATTCATCTGTTTACAGACACCTAAGCTGGTTCCATAATTTGGCTATTGTGAATTGTACTGCTATAAACATGGATATGCATGGATCACTATAGTATTCCGACTTTATTTCTTTTGGAAAGTTATCAAGAAGTGGTATCACTTGTTCGTATCGTGGTTCCATTCCTAGCCTTTTGAGGAACCTCTATACTGCTTTCTTTAGTGGTTGTACTAATTTGCAGTGAAGAGTTCCTGCTTCTCCATGTCCTTGTCAGCATTTATTATTGTTTATAGGCCTGATGATTGCCATTCTGACTAAAGTTAGATGGAATCTCGGGAAATAAACTATAGCTTTGAAATTAAAATATTTCCAATGAACTTCATGACACCTATTAAGATTGAGAGCAAAGACTGCGCCTTGCAAACCTTTACTTACCATAAGGCACTAATTGTTTACTTCACTCATCTTATAAGCACTTATTGAACAATGTGTTAACTGCTGACGTAGGGCCCATGCTTGTGATAGCTGTTTAATTATATAGTAGCTTCCAAATTATAATTGATCAGTGCATTTTTACAATTAAAATATAAAATAAAGCTGTCTTGGCCACATACATGTTTTCTTCTTGAAGAGGTTATGCTAACAGTAAAATAAACCAGATATACCTAACATTTATTCTTATTTACCCCTTGGCAATGAAGCAAGGGTCTCTTCCAAAACTTTGCTAGCATATACTTTGGATTTTAATTAGGCAAAATAAAACGTCCCTCTGTAATTTGGCTCTCTGACTTGACAAGTTGCCAGGAAAGCACGATACTATCTCATAGGAAATTATGAAACTGCTGTTGATGAATTAGCTACAGAGACTTTTCTGAGGGTTCCATGATCAATGGGGTCTAACAGGTCATGTCTGAGGTAGATCATTTCCACAGGGGATGGGGAAGGAAGGCAGGGAAGATTAGCATCTACACAAGACAGATCCAAGTTAAACACACTGAAAACAGAGAATCTCTCTTGAATTTTTATATACTTTTTATTTATGCATTGTAATTATACATCATAGTGAAGTTTAAAGACATACAAATAAACATGCACACAAGTCTTAGTGTGTTTCCCTAAAGGTCCTATCCTATTTTCTCTCTAGCCTCCACATGTGAGAGAAGACATTCGGCCTCTGACTTCCTAAGACTGGGTGATGTCTGTCACTTAGCTTAATAGTCTCTAGTGCCATCCATTTTCTTGCAAATGACATCATTTTATTGTTTTTTATGGTTGAGTAAAATTGTATTGTGTGTATACCATATTTTCTTTATTCATTCATCTGTTGACAGACACCTTTGTTGGTTCCATAATTTGGTTTTTGTTAATTGTGCTGCTATAAACATGGATATGCATGTTTCACTATAGTATTCTGATGTTAATTTTTTGGAAAGATACTGAGAGGTGGCATAGCTGGGTCAGATGGTCGTTTCATTACTAGCTTTTGATGGGACCTCCAAATTGGTATCTGCAGAGGCTAATACAATCTATAGTTCCACCAACAGTATATTGGAGTTTCTATTTCCCCACATAACTCACCAGCATTTATTATTGGTTGTAGTCTTGATGATTCGCATTCTAACTGTGGTTAGATGGGATCTCAGTGTAGTTTTGACTTGCATTCCCCTGATTGCTAATGATGTTGAACATTTTTTTCATATATTTATTGGCCATTTGCATTTCTTCTTTTAAAAAGTGTCTATTCATTTAAATTGCCCATTTTTATGGTTATATTTTTCTTCTGTTACTTTTTTGAGTTCTTTATATATTCTAGATATTAGCCCTCTATCAGAGGAATGGTTGGTAAACATTTTATCTCATACTTAGGCTCCTCCAGATTCTTGGTTGTTTCCTTTGCTGTTTAGAAGTTTTCTAATTTGATGCCACCCTGTTTATTGATTCTTGGTTTTATTTCATGAGATTTGGGGGTCTTATTGAGGAAGTCTCTATCAGTGCCCATATGTTGATGAGTTGGTTCTATGTCTTCTAGTAATTTCAGTTTCTAGTCTAATTTCTTGATCTTTGATCCATTTTTAACTGAACAGGATAGAACTTTGACCTCATAAAGTATGGAGGTCAGTGAGTTTGGGAATAAGATGTCTATTCTTTTGACTCCAACTATAGAAAGCATTTTCCTGAAAATATATCCATTTGTCTTTGACAGGAAATTAATGAAATTATTTCAAAATGGTGTCCCAGAGAGGGTCTGAGGTACAGTCATATTTAAACGATATGACTACTGAATGACTTATTGTATAATTCAGTGTGGTCTGGATTTATTTGAGCAAACCATGGGGACATACTTGTCTGTTTATTTTCCTACGTGTTCTTGACATTAGTGTCTAAGGGCTACTTTAAGACTTATCTTAATATCCTCTTGAGAATGGATATAAGCATTGACATAAATTATTAACTTCTCCCTGGACAGGTCCATTAATATTATCTGAACTATTATAGCTTTATTTTTTACCCATTAGTTATTCTTGGTCTTTTTCCATTAAAGAGAAATCCACTGTTACTTAAATTTCTGTCTAACAGTAAAGGTGAATTCAGCCAACTGCTTTTTGAAAAAATTTAATCCCAAAATGATTTCTTTAAGTAAACTTTCATGTATCCTCAGGAGCCTCTATTTCTGAAAACACCAAGAGAAACTTTTCTTAATTGGGTATAAAATTACAGTCCTTGGGCTTGGGTTGTTCTATAAATGACAGTCTGTTGTATAAGGTTATAGGGTCACAAGAATCAGAGTCTTTGGAGGTTATTGAAAACTGATACTGGAGGGTCTGAAAGGCTACTCTGTTTCAGGCCCACACTGACAACTAGTAAAATGTGGAGACTGGGAAAGTGAATACCTTATGCAAGGAGGTGACAGCTGTTGGGATATGATCAGGAAAGTGGACAGGAAGTGATAAATCATCTGCTCTTCTTTTGTGATGTCCTAGTAAAGGTGATTTTAAGCAGAATAGATTCCATATCATAGTTATTGTCAAAAGCTGTAGGCTTCACTACCTTTGGCCTTACCTATGTGATAGTAGACCTATAATATCTTAAATAACTGTTCATAATATCTTAATTCATTTTCTTCTGTGTCTTCATGTTCTGCTCCATGTTACTTCAGAATTTTATAAAATAACTTTGTACTCTTCACAACCTAATGAGACCCTGTTTCTAAAACAAAAGAATAAGAAGGGCGGAGGTAAAGCTCAGAGGTAGAATGCCCCTGGGTTCGATCCCAGTACTCCAAAAAAAAAAAAAAAAAAAAAAAAAAAGTACAAAGTACAATTGGGCTGGGAGTATAGTTCAGAGGTAGAATGCCTCTGTGTTCAATCCCCAGTAAAACACACACACACACACACACACACACACACACACACACACACACAAGATAAAGTAAGACCCAGAGGAGATAAGTTACTTTCCAAGGTCAAATCACTTCCAGCAGTAAAATTTTAAAGAGACCACTTGGGAAATTTTATTATGATTTTGGTGGAAGTCACTAAAAGCACTGGGAAATGCAGGATCCCAGTGTAAGTGAGCAATCTTGAATTGCTAGATGCAGAGCTGAGGAGAATTCCATTGAAACTATGTAATAGGTTAGCCAATAATTACATTATAATTTCAGACTCCTTGAAATGCATTGTGTCCATTCATTGACTGAAATGGTAAGAATGTTAGTAACAGAATACAGTATGTTCCTTCCAGAGGTAGGCCTGATGCCCTATTCGTTTTTCCCCCCTTGGACTATAAAAGTGGTGCCTCAGGCATATTGACCAAATCATTGGAAAAGCAATTACTATTGAGTTAGAGCTGAATGAAATGGTTTGGAAAGTGTTTAATTTATTCCTCATAACATCTATTCTTTTAAAGTTCTTGCAATCTGTGATCCCTGGCTGACTCCTCTATGATTCCTGACAGAAAACCTCATTTTCAATTTTTTTTTTCCTTTTCCTCTGCTTTTCTTCCAAATAAGAAAATCATTAAAGGGGGAAGGGGAGGTCGAGCACAGTGAGATATGAAGAAATCATCCCAGCTGTTATTCCTGTAAAGCCTGTTTTCCTAACTAATCAAAATTCACAGTAAGTGTGAGCAAAACAAAGCAAAACTGGCAGAGATAATACAGTTAGACTTAGAAAAGACTTAGACTGTAGTCATGTCTCATAAAAAGCTTATTAGGAAAGAAATCTGAAGGCTGAGAGGTGAGAAGTTAATGCTAGCATCAAGCTGAACCTTAAGTCAGTTGGTTTTCTGCTGTTTCTGAAAAGGTCATGTGAAATCAATCATATGTCTCCCTTCCTTCCCCTTCTCTTCCCTTTCTCTTCCCCCTCCCTGTTTACTTTCCTCCCTGTTTCCTTTGCTCTTCCTTCCTCCTCTTCCTCCTTCTCCACATTTATTCTTCTTTCTTCCTCCTTCCCTTTCTCCTATATTAATTCATTGTCCTTCCATTACTTTCTCCTTTCTTCTTTCTCTTCCTCCCTTTCTCCATTTCTCTCTCCCTTGCTCCATTACACTTTTCCTTTCTTCATTTCTTCTTCTCCTTTTTCTCTTCATTTTATATTTATTCTCTTTTCTGCTCTCCTCCCACTCATATAGTTTCTTCCACAAGCATTTTACTTTTTGTCACCTCTTCTTTTGTTCCACTCTACATCAACCAGGTTCTGGAGATATAAAGACACAGCATATAGAAACCCCCTGACTTGGACCTCACAGTCAGGGTAACTTGTCAATATTAAATCACATTCTAAGTGCTAACACTCAGGGATGTTTTTTAACTATTATTAGAGAAAGGGTTGCTCTGAAATAACACAACCTGTATTATCTAAAAAGGCTTCTTGGAAGAAATGGTACCTGAGATGTGTCTTAAGAAAAAATCAGAGTAACTCCCATGAAGATGGAAGAGAGGGAGAAAGAGGTTGAAGAGGGAACATAGAGGTTCCTCTCAGGGGATACACTGTGTACAAACGATAGGGGGTATGGACAAGCATCAAGATGCAAATTCTTTAGTCTGCAATATAGACCTCAAGTCTTTATAAGGATGTGGTCCTCAAATACAGTGAGTGCTTTAGAAAGCAAACTATGTTTTTACTTTGTTAACGAATAATAGATTTGTTGCATTACATACAGGATTCACAGTTAAATTTGAATTTCTTTGAGCCAGCACCACCCAAGAACAATGTGGAAAATTGAAAAGAATTAAGGATGGATCCCTGAGGAACAGCAAGATTTATGGAGAAAGCTAAGGAGGATGTCTAAGAAGGAACGCTGATCATGAAAATAGGCTTTGGAGACTGAGCCCATGGAGGCCATGGGGAGAGTCAGAAGAGAACAGTCAGCAGTGTCGGACTTTATGGAAGTCAGGGGTAGAAGAGGCCCACTGATAGTAGCCATTAAATAGTTGCAGGAGCTTTCAACGTGAGGAGAGGTAGGTGGGGATATTAATCAGTTTTTAGTGAATAGAAAAGTTAATTGAGGGTAGGACAAGTTGATAGAATAGAGATATGATACCCAGATGTCTTTTTCAAGAACCTAGGGTCATTAGATTTAACAAGTAAATAGATAAAGGGGCCAATTAACTTTGAACCTCATATGAAGAATGTACTAAAGTATAACTGTTACTGAAGAAGAGAGAGGGAGATAATGTACACTGGGGATCATTTAAAGATGGGAGGATCCAGAATGAAGTTTTTGTGTGGAGAGGAAGCAGAGTGAAGAGTGAAGTTCAAGGCCCAGGAGCACTTACAGAAGCAAGAGAGCTTAGCTCTATGTTCATAGACTGATGCATTTTACAATTAGAATTTCCCTTAGAAAAGTAATATAGTGTATATTTTCTGTTAATGGCTGTTAAGCTTTTTCATTGCTATGGCCAAAATACTTGACAAGAGCAACTTAGAGGAGGAAATATTTATTTTGTCTCACAGTTTCAGAGGATTAAGTTCATGGTCGATATTCTCTACTGTTCTGGACCTGAGGTCAGGCAGAACATCAAGATTGTGGCAGAGGAAAATAACTCCACTCATAGTGGCTGCTTCCAGGAAGGAGGGAGGGAAGGAGAGGAAGAACGGGAAGAAGAGGAAGAAGGAGAAGAGGATCAGTAAGAGGAAAAGGAGGAAGAGGAGGAAGGGGAGAAGGAGGATGAGGCAAAGGAGGAGGAGGGAGGGAGGGAGGAATAAATGAAAGAAGGGAGGGAGGAAATGGAAAAGGAAGGGAGAAAAGGAAAGAAAGGGCAAAGGAAGAGAGAAAGAAAGGGGCCAGAGAGAAGATAACCCTTTTCAGGGTATATGTCCAGTGACCTACTTCCTCCATCTAGGTTCACCTCCCAGTAGTCCATTTAGCTAGCACTGAATTCTTCCATCAAATGGATTAACCCACTGATGAGTGACAGCTCTCATGGTCCAATCATTGCTAAAAGCCCCACCTATGAACCTTGCCAAACTTGGAGACTATGCTTTCAACATACAGCTTTTGGGACATTCAAGATCCAAACTACAGCCACACCTCTCTGGGAGTTCTGTAGAAACGTTATAATCAAATACATTTTATAGGAAAACATATGTATATATTTAACAGTTAAGATAAGACTCTAAAATAGCTTCATTTCAGTTTAGATTTGCTTTTATCACCTAGTTAGATTTTTTTAATCCCTTTTTGTTTCCAGAGCTTTTAAAATTTTGCATTTGATGATGAGATATGAAGAATGTACTCAGTTCTCTCCTTGGCCCTGGGGAAGACAGATGAAGCAATAACATTAATTATCTCTTAAATTTATGACAGTCAAAAATATGTGTTGTTTTCCAGTCTATTATACAGAGTTCTTTGCTCAATGAGATGTTCCCAGTATTTTATTTTTACAAAATCAGAGAAAATGCTAAAAAATCAAAACAAAATGAAGTAAAAAAAAAATGACAAAAGAAAAAAAATAGAAGCCAGTGAAGCTTGGAGTATATGGGGAATGGGACAGAGATTGACGCAAAGGCAAACAAATGGTGAAGGGGAAAAGAGAAAACATACCCACTGGTAACAGCTGAGCAAAGTTTAATGTGATTGATTATGAGAGAGATAGGAGTGAAAGGGAGAAAACCTTTGGAGCAGTAGTCAGTACAGTGTGAAATTTTGAGAGAGAAAGGAGATTTTTAAAGTATATTTGTTAATCATAATGAATGTGTTTACCTCTTGGAAATTCAAGAAAGTAAACCATGAAATGTATTTAATTGTGTGGCGGGGGATAGGTGGGTATGAGTGTGTGTGTGTGCACATGTGCTACTGGGGATTGAACCCAGGGGCGATATGCCTCTAAACTACACCACCAGCCTTATTTATTTATTTATTTATTTTTTAAATTTTGAAACGGGATCTTAGTAAGTTGCGGAGGCTGGCCAGCAATCCTCCTGTCTTAGCCTCTTAAGTACTGGGATTACAGGTGTATGCTACCACAACCAACTTAATTATTTTTTAAAGCCAAATTATATGTGAATAATTCTCAGATAGTATGACTATACTATTAGGTCACCCAGATTTATGTGGGCCATAAATCTGTATAGAGGAGAGGAGTGGAGTTGCAAAGGAAAACAAAAATAAACACAAAAGAGGAAAAGAAAGACTAAAAGGCATATCATTAATTTTATTATCATTATAATTATCATCATCAGGGACTCTGAGGATAATATCTCTTCCTGGCTAAGGATATGAGTCTTTTTTCATATTAGACTTTTTGTTGTTTGTCTGTTTATTTGCTTTGTTTTGTCTTGGAGATTTAACCCAAGGGTACTCTACCTCCGAACTAAATTCCTAGCATTTAATTTTTTTTCTAGTTTGGAATAGTGTCTCACTGAGCTCCTGAGGCTGGCTTCAAACCTATGATCTTTCTGTCTCAGTCTCCCATGTAGCTGGGATTATAGGCCTGCACCATGACACCTGGCCTAAAAGTATTTAGTATTCAAAATATTTCAAAATATTTAACATGTAAACCAATCAGAAGGAAAATAGGCCAAAGTACTGAAACAGGTCTTGGCCTTAGAAGAACCATTAGTTACTTGATTCAGGGGGGTCAGGAGCATTCAGGGCAGAGCAGGGGGTGGCCAGGACTATATGAGGATAATTTAGAAAACTTGGATAAGTGTCTGTTTCCCAACCATGATAGAAATCTTCTTGTGGTTTTTTTTGTTTGTTTGTTTGTTTGTTTTTTTTTTTTTTTTTTTGGTATTGGGGATGGAACTCAGAGGCATTCTACCTCCGAGCTATACCCCCAGCCCTATTTTTTTTATTCTTTATTTTGAAACCGGGTCTCACTCAGTTGCGGAGTGCCTCACTAGGTACCTGAGGCTGGCCGGGAACCCGGATCCTCCGGTCTCAGCCTCCCGAATGCTGGGATTACAAGCGTGCGCCACCACGCCCGGCTTCTTCTTGTGTTTTTATTGTCACTATATGCAGAAGCATCCAAATATCAGCTCTACCCTTTCCTGAAGTTCAGATCAATGTCCTTGCCCCCACCTATCCAGTCTGGAGACTCTTGCAGGGCCTTACATCAGATACACAGAAAAACCCATCAAAGGAGCTCACTGGTACTCCGTCTCGCACCATAGCTGAGGTGACTATCCCTAGACAATCCCTTCTTCCCGTTCTCAGGCGTGGTTCTCAAGTGGCTAGCATCCAGCACACTTAGATCACACTACCGGACCATGGCCTCAACACTCAGCCTTGAAGAAAGATAAAGGGAAAAGGGGTGGCTGGGGTCGCGCTTGGGGAGTTCCACTGGTGGGGGGCTATGGCGCCTGCAGCCCTCTTTCCCTTCTCCCTTCTCTGCCTCCTCTATTCCTAGCCTACCCCTGGCTGGCCTCTATTCCTGCCATACCCTCCTCTTTCCCCAACTTCATGAAGACAGAATTCATTCTTCCCTTGTTCTTCTTGATTCCTGTTTATTCATTTAACTTTTTTTTTTTTTTTTTTGAGACCCGAATGAATGTGAGTAAATAAACTTCCTGTGCCCCTCCTTTGGCTATGGTAACATGGGAAGCAAAACTTTGCATCCATTTTGAAGTGAGGCGATACATGGTCCTAGAAATCCAAGGAACAATTGAAATTATTTTCCTAGAGACTATTGTAGTTCAGTCCCTGAAAAAGAGTAGTGGAGATTATTTAAGATACGGTGATGCCTTATTTAATAATGGGGACATATTCTGAGAAACATCACTGGGTGACTTTGTCACTGTGAAGACATCATAGACACATTTGCATATACAAGAATCTAGGTAGTGTAGCCACCCATCCAGGTATACACCTATACACCTATACATGTAATTATATGGTATCCATGTATGTAAATTTGAAAATCAGTAACACACTGGCTTATTTTAAATATCAAGTGTTATGTACTAAGCTTAATTATATTGCTATACTTTTATGCAATTCGCAGTGCAGTAAGTGTGCTTACACCAGCATCACCACAAATCTATAATGGATTATGGTGGCTACAGCATCACTAGGTGATGGAAATTTCCAGCTCCATTTTAATTTTATGGGATAACTGTCATATATGTGGTCCATTGGTGACTGAAATGCCTTTATGTGGATCATTACTACATATGTAGAGGCTCTGGGACTAGTAAACACTGCAATTAGAACAGAATTCAAATACATTACCATGGCTATAAAGGCCCACGTCATCTAAGCCCCCCATCTGACTCCCCACCTAACTGTCTAATCCCGTCTCCTGTCACCTTTGACCTTGTTTATGTTATTGAAGCCGCACTAGCCCTCTGATTATTCTTCATATTCATCAGATATGTCTACCACAGGGCCGTTGCATGTGCTCTTCCTTCAGCTTAGCATACCATTCTCCTGGATTGTCTTATTGTGTTCCTTCTGCTTAACATGACATTTTCCTGTATTATCTCATGGTCAGATCCTTCTGTCATTCAGGTCCCAGCTCAAATGTTAGCTTCTTAGTAGGATCATCTTGGAATACCAAATAAAACTTAGCCCCTCCTCCCCACCCATTTAAGATTACCCCCATTACATTCCATATTTATTTTGTTTTGTTGGCATTTATTACTACCTAAAATAAAGTTGCTTATTTATTGTTAATTTGATTCACTTTTTCTCTCACCTCTAGAATCTAAATACCTTGAGAGCTGACTCTTCATAGTTTCCAGAATCTTGGAAAGTATTTGATATGCCGTAGGTGCTTGAAAAACATCTATTTAAAGAATAAATGTTTTTGTGGTAGTTGACAACACCAAAATACCTATGACTTAAATGAGTATCTTGGTTGCCTTTGGTTCCTGTCCATCATATACAAACCTATTTTTTGGGAAAATATATTTCTAAGTTTCATCAAGCATTATAAAAAATCTATTGGGATACAACTCACTTGTAATGTCAAAAGTTGTGTTTTAGATGCAATTAAAAGTGAACCATTTGGATAAGCAGATTTTTGGAAATGTAATTACCCATAATTGGTCATATATAGTCAACCTTTTGCAAAGCAGATTTATTTGAGTCAGAAAACGGAAGAGACAGGAGCCCAAGAGCCAGTGCTCTCTCTCATCACCCTTCCTAACCTGAAGAGATGATGCCCAAATGACCCGGGCTGGGGGTTCCTTGTTCAATACCACCTCATTTCATTGAAACAGACAAACTGTGAGAACTGGCTGAGGCACCTAGAGAACAGAATGACAGGTGATCTTTGTCACCAATAAATAAAAATGCACCAGCAAACATGGAGCCCCGCAGCTGAGAGGTGGCTCTGGGGGCTTGAAAGATCATGCTAGTCTTTTTAAAGTGGGAACCAGGAATCCTCACAGGCAGTTTAGCATGAACATCCACTAAACTGTTGATTTTTTTATGTGTTCTTGTAAAAGCAAAACACATGATAGTGAAAAATGGGGAAAATGGGAAAGGGATCATCTTGGATGTAGAGTTGTGCTTGGGGACTGGATGATTCAGCTATGTCACAGCTGAGCGAGTATTGTTAGTTAGCGCTTTTAAGCCTTTATGCACACACTTGGAGCCGTGTGGAACATAGGCAAGGTGTCTCCTGGTAGAGCTGGCATTGCCACGGGAGGGCGGGTCTCAGCCATGACCGTCATCTGAACAGTTTGCAACTGTGGAGTTTGTAAGGATTCATTCCTGCCAGCCATGTGACTGGGTGGCAGTTACAGGAAGAGTTTTAGGGAATCTTTTGTGGAATCTTTAAGGTCTTCCATTCCATTAACCCCTAAATGCCTGTTGCTTCCCTATTTTCTCTAATTCTTTTGTGTTTCAACTTTGTTTGTCCAAGCTCTTCTTGGAAACAAAATAGAATTCTCTGAATCTCTATTAAAAGTGAAAAAGGTTTTCACCATCCCAGAGGCTTCGACTTAGACCACCCCTGGAGGGATCCACTTTCATTTATAAATCTTACCTACAAGTGAGAAAAAAGAATTATTTCTACATTGATTTTGTTGTTTTGGTACTGAGGATTTAACCCAGAGACGTTTTACCTCCGCGCTATACCCCCAGCTCAATTTTATTTTTTACTTGGAAACAGGGTCTCCCTAGGTTGCTGAGAGCCTTGTTAAATTGCTGAGGCCGACTTTGAACCTTCGCTCCTTCTGTCTCAGCCTCCCAAGTATTGGGATTACAAGTGTGCACCACCACGCCGGACTTCCATGTTGATTTTTGATGATGAATTGTTAAGTTAGATTTCTCTTACTGTAATAAATGCCTGAGATGACTAGCTTATAAGAAGAGAAGGTTTATTCTGGCTCACAGACATGGAGCTTTCAGCCTCTGATTGGTTAGCCCATTGCTTTTGTGCCTGCGGCAAGGCAATATGTAATGCCAGCAGGACTAGTACGCAGCAAAACCATTCACCTCACAGATGGGACATAAAGGAAAAGAAGAAGGGGCTGGGGTACCAATATCCCCTTTAGGTACTGGCCCCCAGTAAACAGAAGGCTTCCCAGTAAGCTTCACCTCTTAAAGGTTCCAGCACCTTCCAACAGCACCTTAGGCTTGGGATCAAGCCTTTGGCACATAGACCGTGGGGACATTTATCCAATCCATGACAATGAACAAAACAAAACCCATATGTTACCAAATTACTATTTAATGTGAGTCAGTCCTCACATTTTGCTTTTATATCATTATTTAAATATGTAGAATGAGGGCCTTTTTTAAGTGGGGAAAATGTGGAAATGGGAAGAGAAAGATACACCTGAAAATTTATTTTCATTAATTTGTCATTTTGTAAATTCAGATAATGCACAGGGCAGTTGTAAGCATCAAAGCTGATATAAAATTCTTATCATCACAAAGAGATTTAGATTGTTAGAGGAACTATAGGAAAAATGTCTTTTTTCTATTCTGAAAAAAAAAGTTCTTATTCTTGCTAGTGTGGCTTGGGTTCACTAATACCTAATTATCCACCATCATTGACTTTTATTATGATTGGTTTTCTATAGGTGGTATTAATATTCCGTGTTTGAATATGTTCCCTATTAGTATGAGGAAAAGCCAATAACGTGACACTAATTTCATATTTAATGTGATTTATTATTCTAATTTTTATGATGGCTCTTGATCATTCTGTATTTTTAATATTCACATTGCAAGGTTGTTAGACTCTTTTCCATTACTTCTATTTTTGCATAATTGGTATCATTTTACCTCATATCCTCTCTCTTAGGTGAACAATAATGCATTATTGTGCCTCTTTACCAATAGCAAAACCGAGGATTGGGATATTAAAGTGACTTACCTAATTTTTGGAAAGTTATTACTTTCTGTTTTGCACAATGACACCTTCCTTTTTCCTGCTCTCTATTTCTTACTTCCTTTTGTTCCTTTTCTCTTTTCTTTGGTCCCTTCATTTCTTCCTCCCTGTTTTTTATTCTCCCTCCCTCCTTTCTTGCTTTTTTCTCTCTCTTCCTTTTTCTCTTCTGAAGAACACATTGTGAGGAAAATGAAAGCTGTTTTGTAAGAAGATGCTGCGCATGCAAAGTGAGCACATATATTCAAAGCCAATGAGTTCTCTCATCCACTGTTCACAGTTCCAGTAAAAGGGCTTAGGAAAGGAGAGATCAGAGGCTGGAAACATGGCTGGAAGGCATCTGGTGAGGCGTCCATTCCTTCACACCACCTGTCTTTCTCCCCAGGAGAAAGACAATAGTCCAGTCTGAGAGTTCCCTCTACTCTCTCCTTCCATTCTGCTGTGGAGGGTGAATCCTCTGATCCCTGACCTTGACAAGAAGTGAAAGAGAGGCGCAGCCACTGCCATCAGATTGCAGGCACTCCTAACCTAGGTGCTGTGGTCTCAGAATGCACGTACTCATCTTCTGTGCATTCTGAGAATGATGAGAAAGATTGTGTCAATGGAAGCGAACCCAGGGAGTCCACGGCCAGCTCTACCTGTCCACATGTAACTCAAACTCTTTCTCCATAACCTGACTCCCTCCAGACTCTTCCACTTCTTGTAAGTTTCATCATTCTTCCTTCCTGTCAGCTGGGCCCCAAATATCAAAGTCATCTGTGGCTCTTCTTTTCTGTCCTTAATCTTTTATACTTTATTCTGAGCCTTTATTTGCCCCCATCCTTCCATCCCTCTCCTCCCACCTCACACACTTTTGAGATGATTTCTTCCTTTTGCCCTGTCTGGATTTTAACCACTTTGGACAAATTAGCATTTCCTCATAACCTTCAGTGCTTTACTGTTAGATAATGAATAAAGTAAAAAGTCCTGAGTCCAGAATGCAAAGGCCTCCATAATCATTCTTGACTCACAAGTCCTTCATGTTCCAGAAAGGTAAGCCTGCCATTGTCTGGCCTCCTGATTACTCCCTCTCTCAGAACTTGCTATCAAGGACTCTACCTCTAATATTTTCAAACCTCCCTTATTTTTTAAAAACATTTTTGATTGGTGCATTGTAATTGTACATGATAGTGAGATTCACAGTGATATGTTTACATGTGCACATATCATTATTTGGTCTGTTTCCTTCCCCATACCTCCTCTTTCCCTTTTTTCCCCCCTCCCCTAACCCCCTCACACTACTTTCTTGGTCTCTCTTCCCCTATCCATGAGGTTTCTTCTTTCCCTTTTTCTCTCTAGCTTCCGCATATGAGAGAAACCATTTGGACTTGATTTTCTGAGTCTGGCCAGTATCACTTAGCATCAGCTCCATCCATTTTAATACAAATGATATAATTGTGTTCTTCTTTGAGGCTGAGTAAAACTCCGTTGTGTGTATATGCCACTTTTTCTTTATCCATTCATCTGGCGACAGTCACCTACGTTGGTTCCATAATTTGGCTATTGTGAATTGTGCTGCTATGAACATGGGTATGCGTGTGCCACTATGGTATTCTGACTTTAGTTCTTTTGGAAAGATACTGATATCCATACTACAAATCTTCCTTACTCTTTTGTGCGTGCCCCCATGTGCATGTGCTTGTACCCTTCCCTATGACCTTCTCTTATTCCTGGCAAATATTTTGATGGTCATTATGATGAAGAAAAAGAATAAAATAGGTTAAACCAGGTTCAGTTAGAAATAATATACTTATCCTCTTGCCTTCCACAGTATATTTCCTAAGTAGAAGAACTTTAAATCAACCAAATTATTCTTACAGGGGAACAAAAGTAACTAATTGATACTAAAAATATGAAGTTGTTTATGAAACAGTTTCTCCCTTTGAGCTAGGGTCATCTATTGGATCACGAAACTAAAGGCTCATAATTTAGATCTCCTCACACCAACTTAGAGATGAGGACAGTGACTTAGTCCCTCAGTAAGATAGCATCTTTCTTCCTTTGCTTATTTCCCAGGCTTTGGTAGATATCCTAGTCTTCTGTGACCCACCATCTTTTATTTATTCCCCAGGAGTTGTGATAAAGTGATAGGCCACAGAGCAACATGGCTGATCCTACATTGCCATTTAATGACTCAATATACCTTCATTGGTGCATTGTAGATTCATGTCATAATGGAGTTCAGAATGATAGAGAAGAGCATGCACACAGCAGCTGGTGAGCTTCCCTCCTGTGCCCTCCCCATCCTTCCCTTTCTCTTCCCCATACATAATATTAAGACTTGTATTGATAATTTCATATATGTAATAGCATCAGTGGGAGTATTTCCTTCATTAATTCTCCCCCCCCCCAACTTCCCCTAGACTCTTCTGTCACCTTTCTGGAGTTTTTCCTCTTTTATCTGGAGTCCCTCTTTTATCTCAATTTCTTCCTTTCTTCTACATAGAAGAGAAAACATATCTAAGGTTTTTTAAATCATACAATACATTCTTCCACTTATTAATCACTTAATTAACACAAGTTTCATCACACTTTAAAGATCAAATAGCAAAAATAAGGAAAATTATATATTTTAAGTTTTGAAGATTACATAATGTAATATACAACCTTTGAAACATACTGTTTAGCATAAAAGCAACCATATATAGTACATAAGTGAATGAGGCTGGCTGTGTTCCAATAAAACTTAGTTTACAAGAAAACAAAACAAAACCACAAATAGGGCTGTTGTTTGCTAACCCCTGATTTAACATATTGCTTAGCTCCCATATTCTTACTACTATGCTATGTTCAGGAGACACAGATGAATAGAACTTGGTACATGTTTCATCAAAGTGCTAACAGGTTAATATTTCTGGAAACAAATCTGGCCTTGGACAAATTGAGTATCCAATCTCTCTGCTTCTCTTTTCTCTGCCAGCATCTAGGACCTGGTGTTGCCTATTCCCCTGCACTGTCCAATATTATTACATAAGTTCTTGTTATTACATAAGTTCTCTCCCACCCCTCCCCTGTCACCATTGCTGGCTCTCGGTGCATTGTCCTCAGCTAGCCAAAGGACATAATACAATAATGGACACCCAGGAGTGAATCACTGGCAGTTACTTAATTTGTTCATCCTTCAGGAGTACTTACACATTAAAATAGGATATTTTAAATTCACAGACATCTTCCGCAACTTGTAAAATTCCTGGCAGAGAGGTAGAGGAAAACTTTCTGGCCAGGGAAGTCCTTGATACCATATAAATTCCACAGATGAAGTGACCACAAATTTCCTCCGGTGACTAATGAAGAAAATCAACATATATTGAGTCAGTAACATTGCAATCATTGCCTCAAGTGCTTTTTACAAATTATTTACTTTGAACTCCCTTATAAAACTATGAATTAGGTACCATAATTAATATGCCATTGTATAAATCAGGAAGCTATAGCGAAGAGAGTCTAAAAATCCTGGTAAAAGTCAAACAACCAACCAGGTGTTGTCATATAATCCCAGTGCTTTGGGAGCCTGATATAGGAGGATCTCAAGTTCAAGGCCACCCTTAACAATTTAGTGAGACTCTTGGCAACTTATAGAGACTCTATTTCAAAATAAAAAATAAAATAGGGCTGGAAGTGTAGCTTAAAGGTAGAATGTCTCTGGGCTCAATCCAGAGTAACATATACATACACACACACACACACACACACACACACACACACACACACACACACAGTCACACAACCCTTATATATGATAATATTTGCAGTCTTAATACCATACTCTAAATAAACAAGTACCTCTAAATCAGAAATAGTTCAGTTCAATAATGGAATCTTATAATAGCAAGGAAAATTAAATATTGTTTAGTGCAATCTTATAACAAAGAAACTGAAGCTACAAGAACATTTTGAATTTGACAAGATATTTGCAGATTGCTATAAATAAAATATTCCTTTTAATGATGTTTTTATTTTTTTTGTCTATTTTGTAGTACCACATAGCCTTATGATGAAATAGCAATAAGGAAAACATGAATTTATTAGAAAATAAATCCTTCTTGCTGGGAACTTAGTATGTGTAATTCCATAACACCTGTGGCTTAACTCTCTTATGTTCTCACTCATTACTAATCATAGGCCTACTGGGGACAACTCACTTCCCCTCATTCACTGGGTGATTGAGTCTTTATGAAGCTGACCCACACAAGGTGCTCTATTGGCTGGTGAGCAGAACAATACATCTCTTCATTAAATTTCACATCTAAATACCAGTTGCTAACTATGCTTCTCTGAATTTCCCAAGGGGTAGTTGAAAATCCTGACAAAACACTGTAAAGCAAAAGATAGTTGCCTGTTTTATAAAGAATGTAAAGAATGTCCCTGGGCTGGGAATACAAATCAGTGGTAGAGTGCTTGCCTAGCAAGCGTGAGGCCTTGGATTCAGTAGCCAACTCCCCCTTCTCCTCTCCAAAGAATTTCCCAGACAGATGGCTCAAGGGAAGGCTTTGCCTGGGTAGTCTACTTCTGTAGGACATCCCAGTGAGTTAGAGCAACAACTCTGACCATATCCACCATTCAATTAAAAAAATACCATCATATGGGCCGTTATTATATACTATGTATTTTTACATGTTGTTTTTATCCTTTTGCATTTACTAGGGGTGCATTTTCACAAAAGCTTTTTAAAATTAAAGTGGATCTTAGAAGTGAAAGAAGTTCTACACATTTCGTATTTTTAATTTATTTTTTTATTATTATTGGTGCATTGTAATCTTACATCTTTGTTAGGTACAAGCTGGTAAAGGCATACATGCACACATCTCTCAATTAACTCTTCCCCAATTCCCGGCCCATCGTTCTCCTCCCTTCTTGATATCAGAATCTGTTTAAATTGTCATAAAGCTAATGGAAATTCACAGCTTCAGTATACACATTATGTTGGAAATTTTTCCTCCCACTGTCTTCTCAAAGGATTGGTTTTCATGTAACAAGGATTAATTAGCAGCTCCACTGCTGGCATCATTTTTTCTCAAATAAAAACTACAGAGAGAAATTATTTTTCCTTCCAATACATGAATTGTATGTCACATTCCTTCCGTATAATGGGTCAAAATAGTAACCTTAATGCAGAGAAAAACTACAACTTCTTGCTACAAGAAGTATGCAGGGCTCGGCTAGTGCAGGTCACTTACCATTCATAGAGCAGGTAATTCTGAGTGGTTCTCTACACCCAAGGCAACAAGGGCGATGAATATTCTGGAAATCCAGACTGTGGTGGCAAAAATTGATTGACTTTGAGATCAAATCAGGAAGTACGACAAATTCCTATTCCTATTTGTACTCTACCAAATCCACTTTTTTAATTTACTGACATTCCTACCCCCTATCAACCTTTTGATTTATTGACATTTTAAGGCTATTGCCATTTAGCCAATGTACTGCTGACTCAAATTGTTTTCTTGATTTTTCCAGAAGAATTTGAGTCACAGGTAGCATAGATAGAATTTGAATGTAGATCTTCTCATTCCACCCTGAATACTCTTTTGACCGTGTTAGTCTGTTTTTTATGATGGGAGTTAGGGGGAAGGCAGAGGTAAGACGGTGGGGTGGTATAGTCATAGGTGTGGAGGGGAGAGGATATTCTTCATCTCTCCTAACTTATATGTAGCAGCCCTTAACAGAGCCATTGGGTCAGGAACCAGGCTTACCTGTAAGTATGGATTTTCACACAATTACAAAGTTAAGCTGTTCAAGGTTTGCATTGCAGCTCAACATTGTCAAAAGAGACCTAAGCATCTTCCTTCTTTCTGCCCTGCTCTTTAGTGTATTAGTCACAGCTTCATGGGGGCAGGCTGGCTGGCTACAGTTTCAGTTAACACAACTGTGTTCAAGCCAAACCTCTCTCTGGTTTTAAAAGGAAAAACAAATATTTCCCTAGAACTTATAGCAGTCTTCTACATGTGCTTCATTAATTCTAGCTGTGTCACGTGGTCACCACAGTATCATAGAAGGGGTTATTTTGCTCTTGCTCAGGGCTGGGAACATTACCATCTCCAAACAAGCAGGGTTATGATAGGCAGGAAAGGGGGGAATGATTTTAGATGAGCAGTGCACACTGTGGCCATAGTTCCCGGTAGGGTCTTGTCAGCCTCCTCCTTCTGAACCCCCGTCCAGATGCTTCACTGTCAACTCACACACTGGTCTCACCTTGATGATTTTTTCCAGCTTCAGGAAAATGAAAACTAGTTACTCTTCAGAAGAAGGTAATGGATAGTGATTTGCTGCATGATCTACTCGCCCTCCTGTGGTATTTTCCCCAAAAGAATATAATAATAATAATAATAATAATAATAATAATAATAATAATAATAATAAACTTGGCCCTCGAAGTCTCACTTTATGGAGAGAATATCTATCCCAGAATACTGTTCTATTCTATCTGCTTTGTTTCCTTAAATATTTCCTGAACATTACTCTTTAACTTTTATTCTTTCTCTAGTATTTATATAATGTGAGAAGTCATGTCCTCTTATCCATAACTGTTATACTTTCTCTTTCTCTGTCTCTTTCCACTTTTTCTCAGACTGGGGACTGAACCCAGGGGTATTCTATCTCTGAGCTACACCTGCATCACATTTTATTTTTAATTTTGAAAGAAAGATCTCCCTAAGTTGTTGAGGGTCTTGCTAATTTGCTGAGGCTGGCCTTGAATTCACCATCCTTCTGTCTCAGCCTCTCAAGTACTGGGATCACAGGTGTGTGCCCCTCTGCCTATCTTGTTATATAGCCTTTAGCCTAGCTAGATATGAGCCATCTAAAGTGTGGGGTTCTTTTCTTTCAGGCAGGATAAGCATTTTAAATGAGAGAATGAGTATTAGTAATCTAAGCAGGTGTTTCTAGACTCAGCCTCAAGTGCAGAGTGCCATTCCAGATTCATGCCTTGTCACGACTGGCTTTCTTTGCACTGAGCAATGAACATTTAACAGTCATCCTATAGTGGCGTGAATGTGTCATTTAAACTGAAGAAGCATCAGAGAAAAAAAGGAAGTCTGAGTTGGAGTTTAGTGACATACCAGGTCTGTGCCCAGCAGCTCTTCTGTTTGCTGAGAGAAGGGTGGGTCACTGCTATTTCATTCTGAGCAAAGTTAGACATCTGCATTTGCAGCCAAAAATCATGATAGTGACTTTCATCTTTGCCCCATTGGAGAAAAGGAGAAATAACAGTGGTGTTGTGACTAGAGACCTCAGCATGTGCTTGTCCTCTTTGTTGGACTTAGAACCAGCCCCATGAGAATAGATTCATACCAGAACTTGGGTTATGACCTGGGGGGAGGTGGTTATCTTGTCCTTAAAGAGGAATAAACCCAAACTAAAACTAGAAATCCATCCTTCACAGAAGTTTTTTACAGAAATTTCTTTTCTTTCTTTCTTCCTTTTTCTTTCATTCCTTCTTTCTTTTTTCCTTTTTTTTTTTGTACTTGGGATTAAATTCAGAGGTACTCTACCTCTGAGCTACATGCAAGAACTTTTTATTTTTTATTTTTGATACACAATCTCATTAGGTTGCTGAGGACCTCACTAAATTACTGAGTCTGGCCTTGAATCTACAATACTCCAGTCTCAGCCTCCAAGTACTGGGATGATAGGCATGTGCCACCCTGCCCTGCTTTATGGAAGTTTCTTCATTGGTGAAATTTGGTAACCTCACCTCCAAGGCCAAGTCCCTTTATTCCAATGACACAGATATGAGTGCTTAATGACACAAGTCTGGAGCCAGCAAGCCTTGGGGCAATCTCAGATGTACTCCTTACTAACAAGATGGTGTTAAGAATACTACCTAATATCTGTGTTTTGCATATGAAAAATGAGAATTATGATATGTATTGCATAGGATTGTTATTATGATTAAATTGTTTAATACTTGTACTTAGAATAGCAGTAGGAATTGTATAGTAGGATACTCACTAATAGATTGTCAAGTAAGAATAACCCACCACTTAGAGGCAGGCTGTAGGTAATGGCAGGGAAGTTGCAATTACAGGATCTACCAGGTAGAGTGGAGAGATAAATAAAAGTGACCCCGCAGACAGATGGCAACCTCAGCAGCAGAGCCTCAATGATGGGTAGTTGAGATGCAGATTAATAGCCGAGGCTGGGCATCCTGCAAGCCTGAAATCAGCAAGGGGTTTGTGAAGTTTCTGCATGCCAAGATCCTTACATTTCCTGTACATGATTTATTCTTTTTGATATTAGGAGATTTGCCTGTGTTCTCCTGTGACATTTTCCAATCTCTATTTCCCCTCTGCACCTTTCATCACCTTACACTCTTTGAGGTATTTCCTTGCTCTTGGTAACCTCCTTTGGCACGAAAAATGTAGCTCAGCCTCTCAGCAGTGATCCAAGCTACACAGATAGTGTGGGTCAAGGGAGATCAATTGCATTTTCTGAGGTTTTCCTCAACGGGCAGCCCTGGATGGCACTGTAGATATTCATCACTGGAACGTGGATGGTTGAAGGTTCTGAAAAGCAGGAGGGAGTTCAAAGATGAACTTGACTGTGTATATGCTTTCCATTTTATAAACTGCCTAAATAGTAAGCACACTGACAAGAATTAGAACTACAATAAATGCAATGAAATTGCCCAGTACTTGCATAATTGATAACTATAAATGTTTTAAATAATAAAATTGTGAAAGAATTTCTATTAATGTTCTAGGAATTCTTAAATCTGTAAAGGCTAGGGAATTCATAGGAATGTCTGAATATGAAATCTTCCCTTTCTTTCTTTGAGATCAAATAATTCTCATGGTTGTTTCAAAAGATTCCAAAATTGAAAAGAGTGACTATGTGAGCAGCCATGAGTAAGGAAACCCAGCAGAGCAAGTGCAGCGTAGTCCTTTTGGGAGGATATATCTAGGAAATGTGGGAAGAGCAAAGAATAAAACAGTGCAAAAGTAAAACGAACTTGACTGTATATGTGTCTCCTACTTTGCTGAACACCCTTTTTCTTCCCAAAGGGTATAATTTGATGTTATTGAGTAAGACTTTCAGTTTAATTAGTACTTCAGTCCTTGAACATTTCAGCCAATTCTCTGTGTATATGAATGCCCTTACATACTCAAATATGTCAAGAAACACAAGAGCAAAAAGAGACTAATGATCCTGTCTTAGTCTGTTTTCTGTTGCTTAACAGAATACCCAAGACTGGATAACTTATAAAGAAAAGAGATTTATTTTGGCTCCTGGTTCTGGAGTCCAGGAAGTCCAAACTGGGTGGCTGCACATGGTGAAGACTGTTAGCTGCTTTATATCATGGCAGAATTTTTAAGGGGCCAGGAGGTGCAGAAGAGACAAAACACAGAAGGAAGCCTCAGGTTATAGCAACCCACTCTCTCAGTAACGTGCTCACTCCTGTGAGAAAGGCATTAATTCCTCTTAACAACCTAATCAGCTTTTAAAGGCCCTGTCTCCCCATGCCAGTCAAATTTCAACATGAGTTTGAGATGGGAAAAGTCATATCCAAACCATAGTAGATCCTAAGGTAGGTCATATTAATAGGCTTGTATTACTTATACACAGATAAAAAGAAAATGATATTTGTTCTAATACTTTCTATAATTCAGACTTTAATATATTTGCATATCAATGCATGTGTATAAATGTGTGAGTATGTGTAAAGCTACATGATACAACTATAGCAGACACTATTAGTGTTCTGTGTAATGCCTACCTTCATGTCTTTGTTAATAATGGAAGCCCAATTTTATTTTGGTTAGAAATGTACCCAGATATTACACCTTTACAGCTAGGTATGATTGTGTGTCATAGTTCTATACAATGCAATCTAAGTAGAAGTTTCCTGAGGACTTTGTGAATATTTTTGTTCTTGATATAGGCAATGTCCTCTACTTCCTTGTTCATTTTTGTTCTTGCTTGGAACTCAGCCCATGTTGCTAGAGATAGAGACAATTAGAACAGAAGAATCACCCTATGAAAATAAACAGGGACATGAAAAAGTCCAGAGCATAAATAAATTTGTGTAACCATTTCTTTAACTGTGATGGGAGAAAAATAAAATTTATATTTGTTTAAACTACTTATATGAACTGTGATGATGCCTACAAAGGAATGCATTTAGAAATATTCAGTAAGGATGATAAGAGAACTTTTCACTCATTACATTCTAGTTTCTGGAACTTATAAAGGCAGAACTCACATTTGATGTCTACTTGGTGGACACAGCTATTTAGAAATTTAGGGGAAGATTCAGGTCTTACCACAATATCACATTTACATTTTTGTGGTGCTTGGAAATATTATAGATGGTCTATAGATGGTCTATATACAACACTGGTATATTCGCTTTTGGAATAATTCTTTTTTTCCTTTTTTTTTTCTGAGTGGGGGACAGGATGATAAAACTTATTAATAGGGTTTTGATTTTATAGAAAATACATTTAACTTATTTAGTTGACTTTCTCTTTTCTTATTATCTGTTTTGTATTTTACATCATATTTGGAGGAAATCTAATTGGGAGTTTTTTCTTCATGCTACTCTATAGAAAAGAGAATAAATTTTAAATCAAACTATAATAAAAAAAAACAGATTCTGAATGAAACTGTACTCAGGAGCATGATGTGTGTAGTAATTACAATAGAACTGACCATGTGGGTAACTATATATAGGTATGTGTATATGTATTTATTTGTGTATGTTTTATTTTTTTACCTTTTCTAGACCTGGTGCAAGAGATAAAATTGATGTATCCTGGTTGTTTCAGAGAGCTTGTATTCTACCTGCTTGTAAAAGTCTGTTCCTTTGAGGTTTATGCCATGAAACCTCCTCCCCTGTTACCTACGAATTTCCAGATAGGCACCTTGCTGACTAAGGGCTTTGCCCTAATGCCCACAGCCTCCCTCTATTCCAGGCCTTGCCCTGTGCCCCCCGATGACTTCAGTCACACCCACAAGGCTCCAGCAGCAACGTCTCTCACCTTAGCATTTCATCCATAAAGAGTTCAGAATGTTCTTCCAAAAGATAAAAACTGCTAAGAAACATATCCATGACACATTTAATTTGAACAGATATGCAGCCAGAACTCATATTTCTCCAGTTTTCTCACTTGATTTCAATGTGGTTGTTTAAGTAAAGATCCAAGTAGTAACCATACATTTCATGTTGTTATGTCTTTTAAATTAGACTCTCTTTCAAATTTTTATTGAGTTATAAATTGCATATCATCTTAAAGAGAGAAGTATAATAATCTAAGATGTACTCAATAAATTATTCATATCAAAACACCCCAGATTTTCTCTTGTCTTCCCTTAATTAATAAACATTCTCTCCAGAAGTATTCTTTTTTTTTTTTTTTGTGGTACTGGGGATTGAACTCAGGGGCATTCTACCTCCGAGCTATACCCCCAGCCCTATTTTTTATTCTTTATTTTGAAACAGGGTCTCATTAAGTTGTGGAGTGCCTCACTAGGTAGCTGAGGCTGGCCACAAACTCGGATCCTTCCAAATGCCATTATAATTTATATATAGGATATAAATTATAAATGCATTATAAGCCATGTGTCACCATGCCTAGCCAGAAGTAATCACTATTCTATCTAAATCTGTTTTTTGTTTGTTTGTTTGTTTTTTGGGTGGTACTGTACTGGGGATGGTGGTACCCAGGGGAATTCTACC
The DNA here is from genome assembly GCA_004027655.1 of Graphiurus murinus. Lineage (NCBI taxonomy): Eukaryota > Metazoa > Chordata > Mammalia > Rodentia > Gliridae > Graphiurus > Graphiurus murinus. The sequence goes on from PVLC010003794.1 coordinate 39,766, forward strand.
TTCAAGCTACACTCCCAGCCCGATTTTATTTCCTATTTGGAAATAGGATCTTGTTAGGTTGAGGAGTGTCTCACTACTGCTGATGCTGTCCTCAAACCTGCGATCCTCCTGTCTCAGCCTCCTGAGTACTGGGATTGCAAGCCTGCAACACCATGTCTGACTTCTAAATCTGTTTTATCAGTTCTCTCTCTCTCTCTCTCTCTCTCTCTCTCTCTCTCTCTCTCTCTCCTCTCTTTCTCTCTCCTCTATGTTCTTATGGTTGGTTTATTTCTTGAACAAATCAGATTGTTTGTTTTATAAAGTATCTTACATTTGACACTTTGCTGGCGTCATCCTTAGTGTCATTGAACATGTTACTCTGTCCCCTATATTTCCTGTATCTGGTAGTTCTACATAAATTCGACCTAGGATATAAATTATAAATGCAGATACATATGCAAATATACATAAATGTTTTGTGTGAATATGTACAAATGCATTTATATACATGTATGCGCAAATACAAATAGATACATACATGCATCATTTTTTAAGAATTGTAAAGGGTGGCATTCTATCATTATATCTCATTTTGTTAATTGTAATATTTCTGTTTTAAAAATAACAACTATTAGGTTACTTAGAATTACAGTTCAATAGAAATGTCAGGAAAAAAATACTTCATACATTTTGTTTATTTACTAGGTTTTAAAATAATCAGTTGGTTTCTTAATATTTACCAAAGGTAACCAATAATTTCATATTAAGTGTCATTAGGAAATATACACATGGATGTAAACTTATTTAGCATGTTCTTATCCTTTATAGATATTTTCCTATCAGTGCTCCAATTATGCCATATTTGGCCAATAAGAATTTATTTAAATTGGTCTGTGGGTCTTAGAAATAATAATACTAATAATTTTAATAGCTTCCTCACTCTCTGTTGTGACAAGATTTTGGAGGCTCATCTTGCTCCATATCTAGAATCAGCCATTTTACTAAGGAGCCTAGAAAAAGAGATTATTTTCAGATGGGAGATTTATATATTTCAGAAATGAAATATATAAAACAAAAACTGATGACATAGGAGACACAGACAGAGGGAAGAATGGCCAGTGTGTCTTTGAGTAGGCAAAGGGGCTGGTGGCTGGTGAGAGGATTGAATATTGGTGGGAACATAGCCAATCCTCTAATAATAATGTATTAGTGTTCTAAAGAGAGTCAGAATCAATAGAGTGTGAGTGCATGTGTGTGTGTGGAGAAAGAAAGGGACAGAGAGAGAGAGGTAGAGAGGGAGGGAAGGAGGGAAGAAGAGACAGGTGGAAGGAGAATGAAAATGAGAGAGATTTAAGGAATTGGTTCACACCAGTGTGAAGGCTGGAGGGTGGAATGGTGGCTGGAGGCCCAGGGAGAGCTGATTTTGCTGTTCGTGTTTGGACTGTAGGCAGAACTGCCTCTTCTTCAGGGAGTCCCTCTTTATTTCTTTAAGGTCTTCAGCTAACTGGATTAGGCCTATCTATCTTTTGGAGGATAAGATGCTTCACTCAGTTTGTGGTCTAAATGTTAATATCACCAAAACTACCCTCACTGAAATATTTAGAATAATGTTTGCCAAAAATATGGGTATCATTGCATGACCAAGTTGCCTTATAAAATGAACCCTCACAAAGAGTGAAAGTGCAGATATAGCAGGTAAATTTGTATGATTGACAATTTCCTAAAAAGTTAAATATAGGATTACTATATGACCCAGCAATTCTATTGATACATATAACCAGGACAATTGAAAATAGTCATTATACAAACCCTTGTACACAGAAGTTCATAGCAATACTATTCACAGTAGCCCAAAATTGGAAATAATCAAAGTGTCCTACAAGTAATGAATAAACAGAATGTGGTATATTTATGCAAGGAGATCTCATTCAGTCATAAAAATAAGTGCTGTACTGATACATATGACAATATGGGTGAACCATGAACTCATTGTGCATTTAATGAAATGTTTAGAAGAGGTAAATCCATAGAGATAGAAAGTAAATTAGTAGTTGTTGGCAGCTGGAGGAGGAGAGGGGGTATGGGGAGTGATTGCTAATGGGCATGGGATTCCCTTTGGAGTCATGAGAGTGTTAAGGGAATTAGAAAATGATAATGATTGCACAATTTTGTAAATATGCAAGACTCACTGAATTGTTCATTTTAAAGTGACTAAGATGGTGAATTTTATAGTATATGAATTGTATTTCAATGAAAATAAACAGCCATTTATGGTAGTAAGTTTGGAGGAAGGAAAAAAAGTAAAGCAAAACAAATAGAGCCTTGCTCCTACCTGCAAATGTTTCATCCTACACAAAGGAGACTCAAATCAAATTAGCATACCAGTATGGGGCAGTCTTGAGGAACAATCGGAAGAACTGAGTGAAATAGAATCTTTCATTATGTCTTTCAGTCTCATTTTGTCTTTGCTTCTCTTGGAGTTGGAGTTCTAGGTCTCTCCCAGATGCCTACCCTTCCCAACACAGTGACCTGGCACTTGTGTTCTTGTCTCTGGGAATGCTGTCCCCTTCCAGTTCTTGTCCAGTTCATTTCTCCCATCTTATGGATTTCAGCTCATGTGCCTCAGAGAAATCTTCCTACCCTCACCTTCACAGTCCGGTCTGTCACCAGCTGTTCGTTCTCTTGTTCTCTTGAGAACTCTCTTGAGTTCTCCTTCTCAACAATTCTCACAGGTGCACTTCCATGCTGGTATGATTCTTTCATTCTGCTGACTTTCCCTGCCAGATTTTGTAGTTGTGGAGGATAGGAATCCTGCCTGCTTTTGTTCACCAAAATAACCTCGGTACCTCTTAGTTCTGACCCACAGTAAGGTCCCAGTGAGCACTTGACGGCCACCGACTAAGGCAGTGCATAGGAGGAGTCGTCCTCTGGGTGTCCAGCTACCCTCAAAGAACATGTGGCCTCTGGGAGGAGAGGCTCGTCCCCAGTGTCCTTGAGCGGTCTGTTCTCTGGTGCATTATTCCTCTTGAAGGTCGCAGTCATTTGGTCATTTTATCCTTGCAGGAACCCAGTGAGGTAGTCCATGCAGTTGTCATTTACATTCATATCGCCTGCAGTGTAACGTCAGGACACGATGCCTGAGGGGTGCCATGTTCAGTGCAAGCGCCCAGCATTGTTTTATTGGGCTGTTAGGTCATGTCCAGTGTGCTCACTCAGATACTTCATCATATTCTCCTGCCAGGTCTATAAATGTCAAATAGTAACAACCCTTGCCCTCCTGGCTCAAAGTTAAGCATGCTACCAGATGAGCCTCCCTGACCTTCTTTAATAAGAGGAACCTTAATATGGATTAATCATCTTCTAATAATATATTTGTCCTTTTTATTAGAGTCCTTGGGGAATGTCTTTTACTGGTGAAATGTTATCTTACAGAGTACAAAGTAAAACTTGGTTTTATTCTTTAATTAAAAGAGGATGAAAAGTTTTGCTTTAAATATTTTTAAGTGCCTGCAATTTGAGCATGTATCATTATATATTTATACAATCTTTACCATGTGTGACAATTGTACTCCAAAATGAATATGATTGCTAATGGGACACTTTTGGAGAAGACAAACAAACTGTCTAGAATAAACAAAGCCTGTGTTTATTTTTAATCGATAGCAGCTGAACACAGGGAGGTGTCGCTAGCTCAAAGCACAGATCTAGCTCATTAAATATCCTGGGCGTCTTATAAATTGTGAGATGTGGTGAATCTTGAATTAAATCAAACAAGAGAGTGGTTCAGGATTCTTCCTGGTCACCAGGTAAGAATCAGAGCCTGTTGGCATAGGGACCCTTGGAGGGGACCGAGCAAGGTTGTTCATCCACTTAATAACTTCTGAGCCTAAACAGTTTTCAGCCTAGGTGGTCTTCCTGTTCAGAGACCAAGGATTTGAGCCAAATGACCTGGGCCTGAGTCCGGGCAACTACACTAGTGAACACATGTTACAGATGCTGTAGTGCCTTTCCCTTGCCCCTCAGCCTTCCTAGGATGTTACCAGCCAGGTATTGCACTTGCTGAAGATTTCCTGTGTCTCAGACCTGGAGACTTGTCTGGCTGAGAGGGTGTGCTTGGCTCACATGTAGGCAGGCCAGAAATGCAGAGTTAGCCAACTAAGGATGGAAATGGGCGGGTAAATACCCTCACTAAATCACCCCTTGGTGGGAAAGGGGTGTTCTGCACATTCCTCAGAGCACCATGCAGGACTATGCACTGGTTGCCCTCAGTGGTAACCCATTCCTTAGTGTATGTATGCTGGCTTCTCTTTCTTCCATCTCACTCTGTTTCTCCACTGCACTCTCTGGAATCATCTTTCCAAATCCTAGTCTCAGTGTCTACTTTTGGGATAGCACCTGAAACACTATGAAACTGTAGGCCTTCCATCTCTAGGATATCATTAAGGAGGACAGAGGTGGCTGGAGAGTCAGTCCAGCCTGGCAGTTCTAGAGGGAAGTGCCAGGCCTCGGCCCGTCTGCCACTCTCTACATACATAACTGCCTTTAAAAACCGGAATTCTCACTGCTACAACCCAAACATCTCATGTGCAAAGCCGAGAGGAAGAAGACTTTTATTTGCTCACAGTTCTGGAGATTGCATTTCATGTTAGACCAGCTTCCCAGCAGGAGCTGCAACTACAGGTCCTCAGGACATGATGGCTGGGGCGGAGAGAGGGTGAGAGTGAGAGCTTGTGTCACCTCAAGGAGGCAGGAGAGTAGAAAGAACAAAGCTGCAGTGGCCTGGGAAAATACTGTCCCCAGCCAAACCCCCAGGGACCCTCTCCCTGCAGCCAAGTCCCACCTCTGAACATGGCTGCATAGCTTAGAACATGAGTTTGGGAGACATTTTGAATCCAAAGCATAACACCACCTCGATGTGTTTCAGTTTCATACATAAAATGGGATCAATGATAACAATAGTACCTATATTCCGGCTTGTTTTGAGAAGTGAGTAACACAATCAGCACACTATATTTGTGGGTTCTGCATAGATGGATTCAACAAATCAAGGATCAAAAATATTTGAAGAAACAAAAGTGCTTCTCTGCTGAACATATTTCTCATTATCATTCCCTAGAGGAATGGTATAACAAGTATATATGTAGTGCTACATTGTATCACGTATTACAAGTAATCTAGAGAAGATTGAAAGTACATGGGGCCGGGCGTGGTGGCACACGCTTGTAATCCCAGCATTCTGGAGGCTGAGACCAGAGGATCCAGGTTCGCGGCCAGCCTCAGCTACCTAGTGAGGCACTCCGCAACTTAGTGAGACTCGGTTTCAAAATAAAGAATAAAAAGAAATAGGGCTGGGAGTCTAGCTTGGAAGTAGAATGCCCCTGAGTTCAATCCCTAGTACCGAAAAAAAAAAAAAAAAAAAGTACATGGGAAGATGAGTTTAGGTTACATGCAAATACTACCCTATTCTATATAGTAGGGGCTTAAGCATGTAAAGACTTGGTATTTTAGATGGATCCTGGAACCAATCCACTGTGGATACCAAGAGATCATTGTACATTTAATAATTTGGAATACTGCCTAATACATGATATGTAGTCAAAAAAGATTATCTATGACTATTAGAATCATGGAATATCAGACTGAGAAAAAGTTTATAGATTAGCTAATGTGACTTCTTCATTTTTCCTGCAAGGACCAGAGAGACGTGAAATGACTTTCTTGGAGTCACACAAGTAACTAGTAACAGCAAGACCCAAAGATCTCCCAGCCTAGTGCCCTCTAGTTCACAAAATCCAGCTTCAGGTCAGTCTTTTTCCCAAAAGTCCATTCAGAAACCGGACCCAGTATGGTCAATTTAGTAATTTTTTTTTCAATTCCGAAGCAATGCAAAGCAGGACATGTGCAGGTATAGTGTAAAATTTCAAAAATACCATGATTTTGAAACCAGAACTTTATTTAGGAATAACAGTAGTAATCATAATAAAAAGTCAACTCGTCAATGCCACAGGCAGAATGTCTTCTTAGAGAATATATGACTTAGAAAAATTCCCTTCCTCTGCAGAGTTCTTTATAAAGGTTGGCTTCCCCTCCTGACACCAACAGATGACAGGTTCTGGCCGCGCAGAGTGTAAGTCCTCAGAGTATTTGACAGTGTTTATCTGATTATAGCTCACAGCCTTAGTAGTACTTATTTACTTACAGAGGTTTGTACTAGACCTAATAAAATAAAGATACAGGTTTCTGTCAGAGTCCTTTTAAGAATCTTTTTTTTAACCTACTGTTATTTGCAAACTACATCTTTTGACCTTAACCAATGAGTGAGCAAAGCATGTGAAAAAGCCAAGAGAAGTGAACTGGCACAAAGTCTTCGAAATGAAAGCTCTCCCTTCCATTCAGCCACTGCGATCAGTGTGATGGCCCTCTGGCCACAGCCTCCACACATGGCATCTTTCAGTGGCAGCCAGTGTGCCACTGTGCAAATACACGGAGCATTATGGAAAGGAGAGTGCTCTGGGATGCCCAGATTTGTGAATATTTGTCTGAGAGTCATGTTTCTATTTATCTCTGAGTAGGTCTGGCAAAAGGAATCTGGAGAGAATCTCTTAAAAGAGAAAGCATGCTGATTTTTATAAAGTGTGCTAATTTCATCTATTCTGCTTCAGGGAAAAGCTCTTTGGTTTCACAGGTACTAGTTGTCCCCAGATCGTCAAGCTGGAGAACTTTTAATTGTTTCCGTCAGTTATTTTTATATATACTTGCATTGGTGCATTGCGATTACACTTCACAGTGAGGTACAGAGCGATATGAAGAAACGACATGCATTTCTGGAGCTCTTCCCTCTGGGTCACACCAGACTCCTCTCACAGCTCTGTACATGTCTCTGAGATTGGAATTGGTAATTTTATATACATACATAGCCTTATTTCAACTGTTATAGTCTTAATATCTCCAAACTTTCTTCTCTCTCCCACTAGCTCCTTCATCATTCCATTGGAGCCTCTGCTCTTCTGTCCGATGTTACTCCTGTTTCCCAATTTCAAGAGAAAGCATACAATTAGTTGTTCTTTTAAGACTGGCTAATCTCACTTAGCATAATATTCTCGAGATCCATCCACTTACCTGCAAATGACATAATTTTGTTCTCCTTTGTGGCTGAGTCGAATTCCACTGTGTGTATGCATATCACAATTTTGTGATCCATTCATCTGTTGATAGACACCTGGACTGGTTCCGTAATTTGGCTATTGTGATTTGTGCTGCTATATACATAGATATGCATATATCACTATACTATTTTGACTTCAGTTCCATTGGAAAGATATCCAGGAGTAGTATCTCTGGGACATATGGTGGTTCCATTCCCAATATTCTGAGAAACGCCCACCACTGATCTCTATAGTGGCTAACTAGTTTGCAGTTGCACCAACAGTATATGAATTTCTATTTTCCCATATCCTCGGCAATATTTATTATTGTTTGTGTCCTTGATGATAGCTATTGTATCTGAAATTAGATAGAATCTTAATGTGGTTTTGATTTGAATTTCCCTGATTGCTAATAATGTTGAACATTTTTTAGTATATTTATTGGCCATTTATATTTAATTCAATTGCCCATTTTTATTGAGTGTTTTATTTTCTTAGTATTAAGTTTTTAAAGCTCTGCATATTCTAGATAGCCGTCCTCTATTAGAGGGGTAGCTGGCAGATTTTCCATTCTGTAGGCTCTTTCTTTAGACTCTTGGTTTCCTTTGCTGCACAGAAGCTTTTTTTCCTTGTGGTACTGCAGATTGAACCCAGGGGGATTCTACCTCTGAGCTACACCCCTTAGTCCTATTTTTTATTCTTTATTTTGAAACAGGGTCTCACTAAGTTGCAGAGGGCCCAAGTAGCTGAGGCTGGCCGAGAACCCGGATCCTCCAGTCTCAGCCTCCCAAGTACTGGGATTACAAGCATGTGCCACCATGCACAGAAGCTTTTAATGTAATGCCATTCCATTTATTAATTCTTATTTTAATTTCCTAAGCTTTGGGAGTCTTATTGAGGAAGTTCCTATCAGTACCAATATGTGGGAGTATTATTCCTATGCCAACTTCTAGCAGGTTCAAAGTCTATTATCTAATTTCTAAGTCTTTGATCTATCTTGAGTTGACTCTTGTGCAGGGTGAGAGATTGGGGTTTACTTCCATTTTTCAACAGCATTTGTTAAAAAAAAGGCTGTCTTTTTTTCCAGTGTATGCTTTTGGCAGTGTTATAAAAAATCAAGTGGATATAAATTTGAGGATTTATTCTGAATCTTCTATTCCATTGGTTTATGTGTCTGTTTTTGTGCCAATACCATGCTGTTTTTATTATTATCATTTCCTTGGCTTCAATTCTGAGAAGACTGCTATTAACACATTGATCCTGTTTTCTTCTTTACCTTCACTTAACTACAATTGATAATTAAAACTATGACAAAGTCAATATTACTACTACTACTACTACTACTACTACTACTACTACAATAAAGCTCCCACAGAAGTCTGTTCTAGTTGAATATAAATCAACTGTGTGTAAATGGACTATCTGTAAGGCTTTGTACAAAAAATAACCTCTTCAGGACAAAATAATGCATGATACATCCTAAAGCTCTCCCTTATCATTTTTTTGGTTAAATTACAGTGAGTGAGTATCAAGCTCTCCTAAGATTTCACTTCTCTACTTCCTTGCCTTTATTTTCTTGTATACTAAGTTTCAGGAAGGTTTTTATTTTTCAGTTCATGTTTCCTTTTGAATAGTGAGTATATGAAGTTCTAGTAGTTACAGTGCTGCAGTTTATAATTCTTCCAAGCAAGAGAACAAGAATATGGCAATGAAATGATGAAGTCGCAGTGAAAAGAAGGGGCTATTGGTTCACATCTCTGGAAGAATAAAGATGGCCTACAACATTTGTTTAATGTGGGCATTGGTAAGCTGACACAAGACTAGCTGAGTACATGCAGATGACTTTTGAGATGATGCTAGGGTGCAGTGATAGCAAAATAGAGAAGTGATAAGATCATGAAAATGGCAGGAAGCCAATACAAGTTCATTGTTGATCAGGTTACTAGAAGAGAGCTCATTCCCACTGGGATCCTCTAATAAACTGCACGGAGCATGTCTTGAATTGTACCACTGGATAGCCACTTCCTTTGTCACCCATCCATTTCCAGAGAGTCACCGGGCTTGCAATGAGAAGGCACTGGCGTCCTTGGGAACTGTGAGCTTCAAGGGGCCATGAGTGGAATATCAATAGCATCTCTTACATACCAAATTACAGCAATAACCAACACTGATTGAATTAAGTAAACAAACCCAGGTGCATGCTCAGAACCTGGGGTATTAAATTGGTTGCCAACATCTGGCCCACTTGTCTGTCTTGCTCTGGGTCAGTTACTCTTGCCTCTGCTCCTTTTTTCTTTTAACTTCTTTCCTTTCAATTTTTCTTTGAATTTTTTTTAGAATAAATAAACACAGTTTAAAAATAATAATGGACTTTTGACCAAGAGAATATTGTTACTCAATTGACACTAATGAACGCGATGGAAAAGAAAGTTCCAACTGAACCCCTGTGTAATAAAATAACCTCTACCCAGCACCTCTTAACCATCCCTCCCCCACCGGAGAACTGTTATATCGCTCTAGCTTTCTAATACTTACTGCTATCTAAGGAATTTTGACAAAGAAATAGACTGCATGGCACCATTAATGTTTGAGTGGATAGTATATTTTGAAATTATTGAAAAAAAAATGTGTCTCCTTTTGTTAACAGATTACCTCCTATGGGTATATTTGGCGCATACATAATATCTCATGCCTGCTCCTGAGTCAGTCTCATCTATAACCTGTTGCTTCTTTGTTACTATGTTTCTGCCCACAACTTTAGCCCTATCAACAACCAACTCCATTCTGCAAATATTATCCTCTAGTAGAGATGAAAATAATTTTGTAAAGGAGTCTTCTAGAAAAGTCTTTTTATATTTGTAGAAGAGTCTTCTACAAATATTTCATAGCCATGTCAAAGTCTATGTAACAATACAAGCAGTTCTCAGACTGACTTCTGCTATACATTCAAACATCTGTGTGCAAGTAGCCACAAAAATAGTCATCCAATTTTGTCTGGTAAACTTAGTAATATCCCTCTATCTGTAGGTACTCTTACAAATAAGTGTTTTACTGGATAAGTTCATTCTGAGAAGACAAACCCATATGTGAATCATGCCATGTATTTGCCCATTCAATATATGATTAAGAGACCCCCACAGAGCTCTGACCCTAGACTTTTCCTAAGATCTTAGATGGCCACATTTGCCAGAACTGATAGATTCGTATACATTTATCATGTAAGGGCAATGGTACCCAAACAACCTTTACAGATACCCACATATCTTGGACACCACTCATTTAACCATTGAAGACTTACTTCTGATATCTTATTTGTGTATTAGCTAATCTTCTGGTGTTTAATAATGACAGTTAATGCAACATACTTTAAAGGTGGATATCAGATGAGGGTATTTCATGTTAATTGCTTCCAGGGTATATACTTACACACACACACACACACACACACACACACACACACACACACACACTTAAAACTAAATTGCAACCTAAACAAATATTGCATTAATTTGAAATTTCCTATTGTGGTTAGTCTAAAGTTTTGGTAAAGAAAAGTTTAATATTTTTCACAAAGGGTATTGCTGCTTTTATTTTGTTAACAGATTAATTTGGCAATTTGCTAAAACTCATTTCTCTGTTAAAGAAAAAAAAAATCACATTTTGAAAATCCTGTTTGTCTTCCCTTCATCTCATTACCTCTTGTCAGGTAAATTTTGAAAGGCTACATCCTACTACGGGATGTAATTAAATTTTCTTGTCAGCTCTTGAAAGCTATACTTTATCCTATAGATAAAACCATGATTTAATGGATTTGAATAAATGTTATAAAAACTCTTGCATATGGCATTTAACCTAGTAGGACTGGTATTAAAATTGTCCCCAAATTACTCAACTAGTTTTTCCCACTATATCTACAAATTCAATGCTTTGGCTACAAGTGAGTTTTTGGATCTATATAAAGTTGGAAAAAATACATGACCTAATGGTAAACAGAACAATTCTCTTGCAAACTCATTCATTTAACATCCCTTAAATCTCCCCGGCTACTCGGCAAAGTTGAATCCTGGTCTGCAAAGGCCAGCACAGAAGGCTGAACCCTGGGTGCTGAGTGTAATCATGGGTGTCAGCATTGGAAGTGGCCCTCTTCTGCTGTTGCTGAGTGCATCATTGCTCCTCTGGATGCATTTGTGGCTGCATAGAAGTTCTCGATACCTCCTAACATGCTCCCTGCCTTTTCCATTGTTTCTAATATTCATTAGAATATTATTAGTGATAAAGAAAGCCTGAAAAATTCAGATGCTAAATCAATGGCAATTAGTTTCTCATTATTTCTCCAAAAGGTACAAGTGCTATTAGAAAAAGAACTGTAAATAATATTAGTTGTAGCTAGCAGTTGGAGCCTCCTCAAACTAATATATATATAAATATAGTAGTATACATACATGTGCTAATGAGACATATAAGGACTTGCAAATGAGACGATAAGCAAGTTCCAGGGCATTTAATTTTGCTCGTGTATTATTTTTTAAAAAAGTTGAAATAATGCTGTAGGCCTCCCTAAACCTGTGAAATGTGTGTCTAGTCTAATAGAACCTCCTAAGAAAGAAAATGTCAGCAAAAATAAACAAACAGAACACCAGGCCTAGGTAATTAACTGAGTCTTCTACAGATAGCAAATGATACACCTCTTTCTGGATGATAAGCACCACATTTCATATGCAATACAGAAATAAATACTGAGTGAATTATCTTTGAAGTGATCATGCCCAGGAGTAAACACCACCATAGGCAGATTATAAATTAAAGAATTTCTTCTTTTTTCCCTCCATCTATCCCATCCATTCTATAAAATATTCATTGTGCATTTACTAGGTGCTAGATACTGCTTAATGATTTCATTACACAACACTGTGCCCACTCATCCTGATGAGACAATAGTCAGAAACTTCATGGAAATTAACTCTCTTTTATCCATGGGCTACAGATTTCTCAAGGGTATAACCAACATATGTGTTTACTATACTTGTTTTGTAAATTTGAAAGAACTACTACAACATATGGCTATATGGTTTATGCATGTCAACATAAAATATGAAATGAGAAAAAAATGCTGAAATAGAAGGGAAAATCAAGATTGGGAAAATATCTAGCCCACTTAAGAGACATTTAATATCCTATATGTATTGTCTTTTGATTATACCATTTCTTATTAATCAGCTATAAGTAATATCTAAAACATAGGGAATTACAGAAAAGAATATCAGTACATTGAAGGATAAAGAAATTTTTGTCTAAAATTATTCCCATTTGATTGATTTATCCAGATATTTATATTGACTTTCCAAAGTCAGGCCAGATTCTGTTTTTTAAGGAAATGCCAGCTCTCTGGAATCTTAGCATAGGATATGGCACCACTTAAATTACTGAGACTTTTCAGAGCAAAATTTCAGACCTCTTCAAGTTGGAAAATGGCTCTGTGAGATCCCCCATAATCGGTCCATTCTTCTGGGAAATGTAGGAATTATTATGTCTAATGACTTTGCCGGTGGTTCTGGCCTGTGTAATTAAGATCTAAATATAACACTATGTTCCCTCTGCAACTGAATTTCTCATCTGGACAAACTACCCATTTATGAAAGCTCATAAAATATCATAGGTGAGTCATTACTAACTTAAAAATCTCTCTAATAAAATGTACCCAAAGATGGTCATATTTGCATTGCTAATAATTTTCCAAAATATTCCTTACTATAAATTACTAAAAAAAATATTCCATATTATCTTTCAAGAGAAGAAAAATAGAATTAATATATCTAGTTATAAATAAGTACCTTTTCTTATTATTATTTAGTGAAAATATTTGCATTTTTCTCCTGCTATTTTAATTCCTAGCAGAGTCACCATCACATCAGCATAATCTTGTAAGCTTATATCTTCACTGTAGAATGCAAAATGTCATGGCATTTCTTTAAAGAACATAAAACTTTTTGGACAATTTTTGTTGCACATCAAAGGTGAATGAAAGTCAGATTTCAGATTGTAGTCCTGGAAGGACTGGAGTGAACAGACTAAGGAAAACGTAGCATATCTAAATGAAACAAAAACTCTTCTTTTCTTACATTTTATTAACTTTTTTGAAGTTACTAATTAGTATCTCCGTTCCTATGATGATAGTCCAATGTGCTTCATTAAAGATGACTTTATCTTATCAAATAAAATCAAGGCAAGAGTAGAAGAGGAAATAAGAGATTCACTCAGTTAAACATAGAACAAGGAAGAAAAGTTATATGTGATTTGAAAGGGTTATGAAATATTGACTGAGACTTCAAAGAATATTTAATAAGTTCCTTAACAATTGCAAATTAGCTGATGATTCTAATAATGAATAAGTTCTTGGAAACCAATCAGATCACTGAATCATAGTCTTTAGAGTGGAAATGGTTTTCAGAAATCATCTCATAGGGCCTTTTTTTTTGTGTGTGTGTGTGGTACTGGGGATTGAACTCAGGGGCATTCTAACTCTGAGCTATACCCCCAGCCATATTTTTTATTCTTTATTTTTGAAACAGAGTCTCACTAGGTAGCTGAGACTGGCTGCAAACCCAGATTCTCCAGTCTCAGCCTCCCAAATGCTGGGATTACAAACGTGCGCCACCATGCCTGGCTTCATAGGGCTTTAACATAAGAAAATCTACCTGCAATTTTACAAGAAGGAACATCTCAGCTTTACCTTTAGCCCAAATGAACAAAATTAAAATATTTGGCTGACTACTTGACTTCTCTACAAGGTATCATGTTGACATTACTACATGTGTACACACACGTGGTTCTTAGCAGTCAAGTAGCCTAAGTCAAACAACTCATGGAATACGTAATTAGAAACACCATTGAGCATCTGGGTCAAGCCTAACTGAAGGTATACATATCACTGGATTTTTAAAAAGTTATAAAATACTATACATGGCTTTCATTTTATGCCACTGGGGGTCATTTTCAACATAGGAAACTTTTCTGTTATAAGTATCAATATGAATGGAGGGATGAAAGGTGTAAAAGTACTTACTGTGATGAGTGATACTCGTGTAACACCAGGACTGGCCACACTGGTACCATCCAGGAGCTTGCTAATAATGTGACATTCCAGGCCCCAACCCCCCCACACTTAATCAAAATCTGCATTTTAACAAAGTTTACCCTGTGACTTATCTGCACATTAATGTTTAAGAATTATTCTAGTCCAAATTTTTGGAATACATTTACTGTGGATGTAAAGTACAGAAGTGGTACAGAAAGAAACAGATGACAAAGTCACATCAGGAAACAATTGTGATGTTGATATGTCATGTGAGTAGAAGGGCAGGCATATTTATCAAGAGAAGAGAGGTCAGAGCCGGGCCGTGGTGGCGCACATTATTTGGGAGGCTGAGACCAGAGGATCTGGGTTCATGGCCAGCCTCAGCTACCTAATGAGGCACTCTGTAACTTAGTGAGAGCCTGTTTCAAAATAAAGAATAAAAAATAAGGCTGGGGGTGTAGCTTGGAGGTAGAATGCCCCTGGGTTCAATCCCCAGTACTGCAAGAGAGAGGGGGGAGGGGCTGGGTGTTTAATGGGCAGTGAGTGTAGTGACAAAGTGCTACTGTGGAGGGAGACTGTGGACTGCACCATATGGCTTCTTCTTGGTTCATCATTAACTTCTGTTGCTTTTGAAGATCCACTTCTTCGATATCCATGTATTAAGTGGGAACAATAATTCCTTCTGTGCCTTCCCCAGATTGGGATTAATGCAATGTTAATTTGAGAGGCAGATCCTGAAGTGATATTATTATTTACTTACTTGCTACTATTAGATATTGACATATCAGTAACATTAGCATCATCTGAAACCCTGTGGCAAATGTTTAATCTCAGCCTGTCCCAGAGCTACAGAATCAGAATTTGCTTTTTACCAAGATGGTCAGGTAACTAGATACCCATCCATTGAAATTTCAGAAGCACTGGGCCATGACACTTTCCTAGCCAGTGAACTCTCCATCCATGGAGAAGTTCAGATGAAGCTTGGGTGGGCCCCATCAACAATGGTAGAGAGGGGAGCATATCGCAGGGGTAATTAGAACAAGTAACTAGCAGGGGCAGTCTGAGATATTTGCTCTTTTAGCAGAACACTGAAGCCAAGCTTAAAGTAATCTGAAGTATGGCTGCAGGGATCATTTATAGCTTTTGCAACTGGATATGAGATCAATATATCATGAAGAAACGTTGCTTCAGAAAGGAACACATTTTGTAGTGTGGGAGAACCTTAGACAGCCCTTTTCAACTTGTGGGAAATAAACATCTATATAGAAAGTCTGACTAATCATTGGCTTTTTACTTGTGGTCAAAAACCTTCCTCAGTTACCATAAGCAATATCTGTTGCTAATGAAACATGTTAAGAGATGTATCTACTTCAGAGAATCTCCTGAAGAAGAAGCAGTGACATGGAGGGAGAGGAAATGAATGAGCAGAAATCCCACCACATATTTCCTTTACAAGTAATATAACCCTTGGCCGTCATAAGTTAGTCTGAGATGAGGTTATAACCTGTTATGGATAGTTTTTATTTTGTTTGCCCTTAAGATTCAATTTTGAGATTGTAATTAAAAATTAAATCTGAGCTGGGGATGTGGCTCAGTGATAGAACACTTGTGTAGTGATGAGGCTCTGAGTTCAATCCCCAGCATTGAAAAAAAATTATACCCTTCACTTTGGGAAATTAAGCTCAGTGAAGTAAAAGTTTAGGAGAACTAGTTGTGGCTAAAGTAATTCACCTGTAAGTGAACAATTTCTCCATCTCCATCCATCCTCTTCCTTCTATCATCCGTCTATCCATTTAATATGTGACCTTTTTACCTCTCCAATAATAATGAAAATATGAAACATAGACTAAGTTAACTCCACAGGATTGGAAGAGAATTTAGTCTTAACTCCATCTGCGTGAGTTAAAGGCATGCTGCATTCTGCAAAACTTGGTCTGCTCACCTTGACTACTGGCTCATCTCCTATTACTAAAGTCATCGCTGACCCTCAGTGAACACAGTGAAAGGCCAGCTGCTTTCTCTCCTCTCTGTAGTGCTAGAATGTTTCTAGTTGGATTAATTCAGTGATGGCTGGGAAGTGTGTACAAATAACTCACCTCTTGGGACCTAAGCTGTCCGATCTTCCCTTGCAGACTGGCTGTTCCTCAGCTTCTTCTTTTTGCTCATTTCCATAATTGACTCCAGTTGATAAAACTTCATAGTGATTGATGGCCCACAAAGCACAGCCATTTTCAGGCTAGAGTAGCAAGTCTTGAACTGGACAATATGACTACAATCAATTTCCTTTTCCTTTCCCTTTCTTGCTTTCCTTTATTTTAGTTGTTCCTACAGGGTGCGTCGTTCAGACATCTCTTCCTTAGTCATTATCCCCTAATTAATTCCCTTGTTAAATATAAAGTGTGCATTAGGCTTGACTAATGTCTTCCTTTGTGTCTGAGGAAAGAAGAATTTATTACCTTTACATATTGACTCAGGCTGTATAATCACAACTCATTTGTTTAAAACCCTCATTCTTCACAAACCATTCTGCAGTTTAGGCAGCAAGCAACTGTCAAGAGAGGCTTACCTGTCTCTTATAAATATGGTATGGAGTCAGGTGTTTGTACATGTAATTGGTTTAAAAAGTGGCTGTATTCACATGGAAACACATATTTTTTTTTTCATGTGATGTTTTCAAGTTCACATCATGGCATTATGGAGGGGCTGAAATGGAATTGCCATGTTAACATTTTAAGGGACAGAACAGACATGTCAAAAATCTGCAGCCAACAAGTCTACATGTGTGTTGGTAAGTGAGCAGCCTGCTCCCTCTTCAATTATGTGGTTCTGTGACAGATGTGTAAACAGAGAAAAGAACCTCAGCTCATCCCAGGGGATAGAACATGTGCTGGATAGGATGAGGTTGAAGCCTGGTTTCACAGAGAGAGAGGAGAGGAGAGGAGAGGAGAGGAGAGGAGAGGAGAGGAGAGGAGAAGAAAAGAGAAGAGAAATTTTTGGGAAGAATATAACAGAACAGTAGTTCTCATAATGTGGTCCTGGAAGCCAGCACTGGGAACTTGTTAAAATGCAAATTCTTTGATCCTACTCCCAGACCTACTGAATCAGACTCTCTAGTGGTTAGGCCCTCCACAAGGTTATAGAATGATAAAGTTTGACAAACGCTAATAAAACATTATTTTCTTTTCCTTTCCTTTTATTGTTTCTTTTTCTTTCTTTTCTTTTCAGAGGGAATACCACACTAATTATTAGTTTGAGGGAAGATTTAATACTGTTAAGATCTGATAGGTAGAGCTTGGAAAGATTTTTATTGTTGTGATGAGGCTGAAGGAAAAAACTCTGAACAGTCCTTTCTCAAGAACTGAGGATGCTCAAGATGGATTTTTCTCCTTCTTCCTTGACTTGGCTGAATCTATTCTGCAACAGAAAGTACTTAGACTCTTGAGCCAGAAGATCAGGGCTTATGTCTGAGCTTTTCCTCTCTGCTACTATGTAGCTCTGAGGTTAGTTATCCCTTTGGGGGATAATAATAATATTAAAAATAATTACCTCTTTCAGTATTACTTGGTTATTATGAAATATAACAAAGTCTGGGAATATTAATCCATTTTATCTTGCTATAATGAAATACCTGAAGCTGAGTACTTTTTTAATTAGAGGGCTTTCTTTAGCTCATATTTCTGGAGGTTCAAGAGCATGGTGCTGGCATATGTCCAGCTCTGACGAGGGGCTTCTGGCTATATCACAATATGACAGATGGCATCATGGTGGGAGCACATACCAGAGGGAGATATCACATGGTAAGACAGAAAACCAGAGACAATTAGGGACCCAGCCTGTTCTTTTAATAGCAACTGGCTCTTATGAGAACTAACTGGGATCCTGAGAGAATCACATCAATGCTTTAAAAGGGCAGGACCCCCAGTGACCTAATAACCTTTCACTAAGCCCCACCTCTTAAAAGGCCTATCACCTCTTGATATTACCATGCTGAGGATCAAGTTTCCAGCACATAAACTTTTGAGGTACATACTCAAGCCATATCCCTACCATAGTGCCATGTTTCCTATAAGGTGAAAAATGAATTAGGTTGGTATCTATGTTTCTTCTGGAAGTCAGACTTCCGCCTTTCTAATTAAGAGATATATGGAGCTGCAACTTCTTATTAAGGCAGTCAGAGGTTATCCCTAAGCCATAAATACTTACCTTTATATGGTACTTATTCTGTGTGGGGCTTTACACTAGACCTATGAGACAGAGTTTTCAAGGGCACTGCCTCTTATATAGCCAATCTCTCTGAGCTTTGTCCAAATTTTATATGCTTCACAGCCCCTCCTTAGCTTCAAACTAGGCCTCAGGAGGGGCCTTTTTCTTTTCTTCTTTGTCTTACTAAGACTGACTAGTGATGACCAAGTATGTTTCCTCTAGATTTTTCCCAAATAGCCCAGGCTTAGTTCATAGATAAAGCTCTACTGCCAGCCACAGGAAGGTGAATAACAATAACAAATGTCTTGTGCTGGTGCTGTAGTAGCAGACCCCTGTGAGGTGAAGAGTTAGGGTAAGCACATTCCTAGGGAGCATTCCCAGGGCAAGGAAAGAAAAGTGAACTGGCGAGATGCGAGAGGTGAGCACGAGGTGGAAAGTGGACATGAGGGAAAATCCCAATGACTGTCCAGCCCTTGGTGAGACTCCCCTTGCCCCCAGCTGGGGAAGGTGTAGGACTGTTTATGACTCTCTGCATGCCTCACTCATCAATCACCGGTAAAGGGATGTGTCCGCAAGGTTTGATTCCTAGACTCCTTGTGTGTGTGCAGTGGAAAAGTGAGCGCCAGCATTCTGAGGGCCCTCCTGTGATAATCACTGTGTAGATACACACAGAAGCACGAGGATGGTAAAGATGGCACTACCAACTCTGACCTTTATCATCACACTAAGGATAGCTCTGAAGTCCTAATGCCCTCCACAGCTCCTCCGTCGAGCTCTGTACTTTTTCAGGCAACACTCTCACCTTTCATTCCTGTATGTGCAGGGATCTATTTGTCATTTATACTCATTCTTCAATCAAAAGGGCCCTCCTGGCAAGCATAGTTAGGCCTGGCAATGGTTGTGAGCTGTGGGCCTTTCAGTCTCAAGTGGGTAATTTGCTTCTCAGGGGATCTGAAGGGATTGGTTCTTATCACAATTTCCCCTGGGCTCTGCACCAGGTCTCCAAAGGGCCTCCCAGGTACCCCTCATATCTTGTTGCCAAAGATGTAAAATGCACCTGATATAAGTACTTAATTATGAGGAAAATGGAGAGTGATACTCACAAAATTGGAAGTGATTCAGGTTATTGAAATGCCACCATTTCTGGGACATTTTGTTTTAGTAGAAGCTTTGCTATTGCACAACTGATTTGCTGTTAGTGTGGTCAGGGCTTTTTGAGTTGTTGTTTGTTTTGTTTTAAAAGGTTTGTTTTTTCCATATGCTTCTATGGAAAGGGAGTTTGCATTTTGGAGTGAATAATTTGGAACAGAATGAACATTCTTTTTGGTTCACCAGGTTTATGGAGACCTGTTCTTGTTTGCGCATATGTAGAGTTTTCAGTAAAACATGCCTACCAGTCACAAGAGCAAGCTCAGGCAAAAAGCAATTCTTCCCTTTGCTGGTTCCAACACTTTGCATCCTAATAAATTCATAGTGGAACTAATCCAGCTGTCTTCTTGCAAAATATAAAGTTTGGAAAGAGGACTGCCACTATTCATGGGTATGTAATAGTTTGTTTTATACTGCATAGAGTTGTATAATTATAAACATCAAAGCAGCTGGCAATAAATGACTTTATGACAGCTATTTCAAAGGTATAATGAAGAAAACAAAAAGAAACCAAGTTATTACTTATAATTATGGTGCCTGGATGAGCTTGCACAGTGCACTCCAAGCACTTCTCAGGCTGTTTCCATGATCTCATTCACAGTCTCCTATAAATGACCTTGGCCTTTAGGGTATTTATCTGTAAATATAGGAAGTGCGCTGTGATAGTGTTTGCATTTTTAAATGCAATTGTTTTTTGAGGTACTGAATCCTTTTGCTATATTTACCAATGTGATGGTGAAAAAAATAGAATTATCACTTTTGCACTCTTTAAAAGATTTTACATTAAAAAATATTTTAGGGGGAACAGTGCAGTATTTTCAAAATTATAAATGTACTTTTCCCCTAACTCAATGATTAGATGAGTTAATTTTATTTCTAGGAATAGATCCTACCAGAATACCTCAAGTACAAACATAAGTTAAAAAAAAAATGTTTGTTGTAGGGTTTTTTTATAGAAAAATTTAAGACCTACATGTTTTATAAATGTGGTGACAGTTAAATGACCTTAGTATAATATGCAGCCATTAGAAACAAATGTGACTGATCAGCATACACTGACACTGAAAGAGCTCCAAGATCTAGAACATAAAAAACCATAGTAGTCCCCAGAACCTAAAACACAATGTATTCTCCAGTTTGTTTGGAAAAATATGTATGGCCATGTTTGTATATGTCATAGAATACAATATTTTATTTACTTGACAGATATTTACTGAATTCTAAGCACCATTGTAGGTGTTGGCAATACAACAGTAAGCAAAACAAATGCGGGAGGTTGAATCCCAGTGGAGGAAACCAAAGTTGGGGAGACAATAAACAAGCAAACAACTATGTGGTGGATGGTAACAGAAGTCTAGAAGAGATATAAGGCAGGCTAAATGAATAGAGGGTAATTTAGCCCAAGGTCAGGCAGATCCTCCTTGAGGTGGTGCCATTCAATTAGAGAAATAAAAAGAATGAAGGAGAAGTTCATGCAGATATGGAAAATGGAGGGTCCAAGCCAGAGGAGACAGCAAGGCCAGAGACCCTGAAGCAAGATAATGTGTTGTGAATTTGAAGAACAAAAGGAGGCCAGTGCAAGAGCTCTTTCAATGGCAGGACCATAGTGAGCAGCTGAAGAGCAAAGGAGGGTCAGGAGGAAACCAGGAGCCAGATCACCAGGGACTTGGAGCCATGGTCATGCATTTGAATCTTATTAAAGAGTGATGTAAAGTGACCAGAAGATTGCAATGAGGAAAAGGGACAAGACCTAATTTAGACTTTTAAATGTAAAGGAATGGAGTGGGAGGATACTCACCATATTATTGACAGTGATGTCCTGGAGGAGATTATTGTGGTTGAATAAGAGAAGGGCAAGGTGCTGCCGTAACAGAAAGTCCCTACTGCCCGCTATGCCTATTTTGTTTGAGCCTTGTATTCATGCATCATTCGTACATTTAATTAAGAAATATTAAAGGCAAAATAAAAATAGAATTAATTTCTCTTGATACAGGAAAATTAAGTCCTTTGCTTTCTTCTCTGTGATGATGGACAAGGTGTCTTTATTCTATTCTATGTTTATAAAATATGGTAATAGGTTCTTTATCACAGACATTTCCAGAGGACTGAATCAGATGAGGCACACAGAGCCTTTAGCTCACTGCTCTGCACATTGCACTGATCTGAGAAATGACAGCTACTATATTTGCCATGATGATGCCTCCCAGCATAGGCCATAAAATTGTCTGCTCTCAATCACCTTTTTCTTGAACTAAAGAGAAGGAAAAGAGGCTGTTCCATAGCATCAAGGAATTTAATAGTTGATTGAGTCATCTATTCCAATTCTGTTCCTTATATAGATGGGAAAACTGAGGCACTTTTGGGTGATGCTTTTGCCGTTCAGATCTTTAGCTAGTGAGGAACCCTGTTCTCTTGCTTTCTACATCAAGTCTCTATTTACTGCATTGGTATTTCACTAACTATAATCATATACTTTCTATCTTTTAATTTACCTAATATTTTAATTGACCCTTTAAGTATTTTTATTTTCCAAGGAAACTGTGTATTATCAGCATGAATGGGGAAACAGTATTCCTTGCCATAGTACCTTATTGTCACTTACACTTTTGGCATATTTCTACCATTGCCATTGCTACAGCAGTGCTGTGTAAAAAACACCCCACGACTCACTAACTCACAGTAGGAGTGTTTCTTTCTTGCTCACATAACTGTGGGTTAGTTGAGAGTGCACTGGGTTAATTTAATTTGTTCTACTTGTCTCTCATCCTTCCTGGGCCAGCACAAGGCATGTACTCCATGTAGCATGTTCTCCCCCAGGTTTTCTTCGAGAAAGAAATGGAAAAGTTTAAACCTAAATGTCCTGTGCACTATTATCCCATTGGCCAAGTCACATGCTCAAGTCCATCCTTGGTGGGATGAGGAAAAAATGCATCCCCCCTTATCTTAGTTGGCTCAGGCTACTATAACAGAAACCATCAACTGGATGGCTTGAACAATAAACATTTACTTCTTGCAGTTCTGGAGGCTTGGAATTCCAAGATGGAGGCACTGGTAAGTTTTAGGTCTGACTAGGACTCTCTCCCTGGTTTTCAGGCAGCCGTACTCTTTCTGTCTTCTCATACAGCAGAAAAAGAGATCATCTCTTTCATGTCTCCTTTCAGAAGGGCACTAATCCCATCTATGACTTAATCATCTCCCAAAGACTTCACCTCCAGATTTTGTCACGATGGGGATTAGGTTTCAACAAATGAATTTGGAGTGTGGGGACCACAAACATTTAGTCTATAGTACTAGCCTAGTGGAGTCTCTTTGTTCAGGCTGCTGTAACAACTAACTACAGATTGTATGATTTAGAACTTTATTTTTCACACTTAGTGAAGCTGAGAATTCTGAGATCAGAGTGCTAACTCATATTATAGGGGCCCTTTACAGCCAAATTCTCCTTGTATGGTGGAAAGGAGAACTAGCTAACTTGCTGGTTAGAGAGTTATGAAGGTTCCATCCTCATGATCGAATTACCTTCCAAAGGCCCTACCTCCAAACACCATCACAGTGGGACCAGGATACATGAATTTATGATTGGGGGGGTCACAAACATTCAGCCTATTTCAGAGGAACTATGAAATCACATGGTAAAGGCTGTAGGTAGAAGGAGAGATGAAGACTTGGAGACAGTGATGGGGGTCTATCTATAATCTATCTATCTCTCTATCATCTATCCATGCTACACTTAAACTATATATATATATATATATACACACATATATACATATATACATATATATACACATATATACATATATACATATATATATATATGAAAAAGATGATCTCTTTTTCTACTGTGTGAGAAGAGAGAAAGAATACAGCTGCCTGAAAACCAGAAAGAGAGCCCTAGTCAGACCTAAAACTTACCAGTGCCTCCATCTTGGAATTCCCAACCTCCAGAATTGCAAGAAATAAATGTTTATTGTTTACATCACACACACACACACACACACACACACACACACACATATTTTTTTACAAGGGCAATGCCAATCTGTTTATCACCTTGAAATATTTTGCATACTAGAGTATGGCACACCACAGCTTAAGTAATACCAAAGCATTCTATATCCTATATAAGGGGAACATAGCACAGCCCATTATGTTCATAACCAACATCTAAAGACAAAGAATAAGAAACAGTGAAGCTCAGAGTACATTTCCTCATATTCTATCTCTTTGAAACTAGAATACCTCTGATACCTGGAGTATTTTACAGAAAAGCATAGTTGTGATGATGGTTCATTGCCTGCACACATATGTGCTTGGTCATCATTCCCGGTGGATAAACTGAACAACTATAACCTCTTGACTTTCAGCCAGCCAACCAATTGAGGGACATTTGAGGACAAGGTGTGGTCTTAGCTGCTATCTGAACCCTTCATTATCATCATGGCATGGTGTAGCCAGCTACAAAACTTTGAGAGTCGGTGGCAAAGGCTTGGAAGAGAAGTCCAGAGCCAAAGTGGAATACACATTAAGGGCAGGATCAACACCATTCTTGAAAGTATAGGGATAAAACTGTGGAAAACGCACATCTGTGAATCTGAGTAGAAAAGTGTTTCAAAAGTACTGGATTCTGAATATGAAGGAGTTTTAGGAAATAATATTTTTATCTGTGCTCTAGAGAAAGATGTGCTTTCAAAAATTATCTAAATCAGTTAAAAATAGAAATTTCAATGAATATGCAAGAAAAGTCCTTAAGTTATAAGCAAACACATGTTATATTTTAACTTACAGAGTTTTCTCTTTCTTAGTTGTACACAAAGTAACACAAAATAATGGTGTTTCTCACAACTGAAAACTTTCTCAATTCTTAGATATAGGATATATAATTAAAACACTTAAATAGAAGATGTATTAGGTAGCATTGTTTGCTTGAAAATAATGTGACATTTAATTAAAACTGACTAAATGACAAAGGATGTATATTGGCTTAGCAACTTAAAAATTCCCAAGGAGCCGGGCGTGGTGGCGCATGCTTGTAATCCCAGCATTTGGGAGGCTGAGACCAGAGGATCCGGGTTCGAGGCCAGCCTCAGCTACCTAGTGAGGCACTCTGCAACCTAGTGAGACTCAGTTTCAAAATAAAGAATAAAAAATAGGGATGAGGATATAGCTCGGAGGTAGAATGCCCGAGTTCAATCCCCAGTACCGCAAAAAAAAAAAAAAAAAAAAAATTCCCAAGGTTGATAATACTTAATAGTTAATTTAGGCCAGTAGGTCAATGATATAAGACTCACCACCCCCCTTTTATATCCTTGTGGCTAAGGGGTGTTGTATGCTACTTACTTAGGTCAAGCAACACATTCTGCTTAGGAGTGGACGGTGTGACTTTGGATAAGGATGAAATAAATTCCTTGGATACTCATTAAGGGTCATAGAAAAGCAAGTGGTGGTTATGAAGGTGTCTTAGGGATTATTGCCCTGATTTTGAGGCAAAGTTGAGGTCAAAACAAAGAAGTCTAAGAAACTTTCTTCCATTGCCCTCAAGTTACTGAGATATAAAGGGAAGAAATGAAGACAGGCACTTAACAGGATGGGAGACAGAATCTATGGGCTTAAGGATTTAAGTACTTTTACAGTCCTTGAAACCATCATCATGGGATAAGGGAGTATTTTCCAGTTGGTGGCCCAATCCATACTTTCACAAAAGAAAAATTCTTTCCCCATGCCAAGTCAGAAGATTATATTTTTTTTCTCCCAAGAGAACAAGCATGGAAAAAGTTAGCTAAAAGTCAAATACTATACAGGAAATTTCTGATGGCTATAGGATCAGACCTAATTAACACGGAGACGTCTTGCTCCAAGAATTTGCTAAGACAATTCTTAAATAAGGGCATCTCATGAAAATGCCCTTCTCGTGGCCCCACCAAAAATTTATGATGGCAGAGAACACAAACTATATGCTGCAAAGTGCCTTAGTTGAGTGCTTCTCTCTCTCTACCCCCAGCATTCTCTCCCTCTCCTCTAGCGTGTCTCTCTCCCTTAAGTAATAAAAATTGATTAATGGAGGCGATTTAGTTTAGATCAATTATGAGCAAACTTATTTTATGTAAAATGATTTTTTCCGTGATATTGTGTTTCCATATCTGCTTTATCATTGCCTTTTTGTTTGAGTTAGCACAATAATATTACCAAAGTCATCCTCCATTACATTACAGTTTGCCTTCACATTTAAGGCAACGATGTCATTTTCAGATGAAGCTATTTGTCCTTGTTAAAACAGACAAGGCACTTGGTGCATTCAGACTCAATTATTAAGTTGCATGATTGATTCCAAGATAGAACTTGGAGCTGAGGCAAATGAATGCTGCTATTAAATGCTCAGTGTGTTCTTTCTTCCACTGAATCTGATGGGAGAACAGCTCATACAGCTGGACTGAAGAGGGAAGCAGAGTTACTCAGTACAGATCAATTCCCCAGGAAGCAAACTCTGAGACAGAGTTGAGGGTGTTGAATGTCTTTTAAGGAATGCCCTCATCATCAGCACTTGGGGAAGAGCGAGGAAGAAGCAAGAGTGGGCACAGGGAAAAGGTGAGCTGTGATACAGGCCTAGTGACAGTCCCTGCTAGCCCCGTGGAGAGCTCTGGGGCTAGAAAAGCCCTTCATTATCACACTGATTGAGCCATGATGGCCAGGCCTTTGTAACCTTCATTGATCAGTTATTGGTGTGGGCTGTTCTGGAAAGGATTATTATTCCAAGTGAGGTGACTCTTTGCAGCTGAAGCAATCCCAGAAAAGGCTCCCAGTTGAGGGCTGTCTGCGGAAAGCAAAGCACTCCCAAGTTGTAGGCCCCATACTCTAGGGCAGTGATCCTCAATCAGGGATGATTTTTCCTCTTAGGGGACATTTGGTAATGTCCAATTGGAGAAATGTTTCAGGCATCTACTGGGTAGTGTCTACAGATGTTACTAAACATACACAGACAGCCTCCAAGAACAAGTACTTATCTGATCCAAAATATCACCAATGACAAGGTAGGGAGTTCCTGCTCTTGAGAAATAACGCCCTTTGTGAAACGATCTGGTGGGCATCACTGTATCAACGCCAGGAACCATTAGTCAAGATATCATTTCTTGTTGAAAAAATACTGTTTCTTATTCCTTTTAGTCCTCCAGAAAACCCTTTGAGGCAGATCCCATAGCTTACATTTGTGAAAGAGAAAACTGACATTCAGAGCAATTAAGGAAACAGCCCCACATCATGAGCTGGAAGGAAAGTGATGTGGGATTTTAAATGGTCCTATTTACTGTTAATGAAAGCATTGCACTATCTTCTGCTTTTTCTTTGAAGGAGTTCAGAGAATGCTACTCCCAAACTCACCTCTTCTAGAGAAATATTGACTATTCTGAGATAATGGTCCTTCAAAAAGAACATTTTGACTTTCCTTCTTAGAAGCAGGAGATCAAATTCTGATGTGAAATATATTCTCCTTATACCAGAAGAACAGGAAGCTGAGACCAAGGGAAATCTGTACAAACACATCCCTGTTAAACTAACCCTTATCTTCCTGGTCACTTGCCACCCAATCATCTACCCCCCACAGACCCCCTTGCTGGTCTAATCTCTGTCCTCAGTATATAAGTATTCAATTCTATTTGCACCTTGGATCCTTCATATCCTTATGAAAGCTCCAGTGCCACATAAGGCTTGTATTAAATTTTATTGCTTTTCTCCTATTGGTTGATCTGTCTTATGTCAATTTAATTCTCAGTCCTAGCTGAAAATCCCTGAGAGGGAAGAGGTAAAATTTGGCCTTCCTTTCCTCTTGGTGGCTTTACATAGCAGTTCTCCAACCTTTATTTTTCCCTAAATCCAAGATCAGTGATTAATCACTTGTTCAGTCTGTTCCCATGGTATTTCTGGAGTTTAAGCTGAAGCTTATCTCTCTCCATCACACTTAAAAGGCACAGTGGAATGTGAGTGACAGGGCACAGTGTACAGGGATGACCCTGAATCTTCTCTAATTTGTATCTTCCAGAACCATTCTTGAACTCTGAGTTCTTAGTATTACTAACAAGTGGCTGACAGTGAACTCACAGTTGATACTGGGAGTGAGACCTATTGCTTATCTGAGTGAACACCCATAAAAAGACTACAATATTTTCATTTTTGTGTCATACTATTGCTCCTCTGTCATTGGATAATGGGTCATTCTAGAATATTCTTCAGATCTGATTAGTACTGCAAGCTGATAGTGGGATGGCCAAGCAATAGCTTAGTGAATGCTTACGTGACATATGGCAGGCCCTGGGTTTTTGACCTGTAGCATTGCAAAAATACATACATTCATACCCCTAAGAATCAAAGAACTAACTCAATATAATTTAAAAGAATAGCACCTACCATCCCCCAAGCTTTGCTTATTTTCTTATTATAAACATAAGCATTTACTAATATAATTTTCTGTGGGAGCAGAAAATAAAATCTGTCATTTTTCAGATATTTAACAGAGCCAATTGTTAATCTCTCCAAAACAGAATTACACAAATTTTGATGATTTCAGTAAGATATCATATAAGAGGAATAAACATCTAGTCTATAAATGTTATAGAAAATAAAATGCAATACACATCAACACAAAGACATAAAGAAAAACAGCTCAGACATTTTATCATTATTGTTATTAACCTCAACAATAATGTTGGTTATTATGGTTAACAGCAGCTGCAGATATTAGCACAGAATTGTTTTTTAAATTCTAACATTAATTACCATAGCACATTTCTATATTGAAGGTTTTTTATGATTGAAAAATACAAAGGTCAGAAAGATTAAAACAATTTGATTGAATGTACACAGATGTGAATTGGCAAAAGGCATTGTCACACCCAGATCACTTTCTGCAGTTAAAAAGCCCAATTTAGAGTAAAATGAATGTTTATATTTTTTCTTTCATTTTTTCAAATTCTTTATGTATTACTCAGTGAAATATGGGATAAGTACTACTATGTTAGTAAATATTTAAAGACTGGTTCTCAAGAAAATGAAAATATACTGTAGAAGTTTTTCTTAAATTTTATTGACACATAGTACATATAAGAATAAAATATGTGCCTTTATTATAAATTCTAAATAGCTAATTGATTCTCCCAAAATGCTTTTGATAACTTTTACCAAAATTTTGTATTTGAAGTACCCAGGCCTTGGTTT
This sequence comes from Graphiurus murinus, assembly GCA_004027655.1. Classification (NCBI taxonomy): domain Eukaryota; kingdom Metazoa; phylum Chordata; class Mammalia; order Rodentia; family Gliridae; genus Graphiurus; species Graphiurus murinus. The sequence continues at coordinate 68,521 of PVLC010003794.1, forward strand.
CAGTTGTCCCATCACAGAGGTCATGAATATGGACTGATGTTTTCAGTTTTCAAAACTCCAACATAACATCATATAACACAGAGTTGGGAAGAGAGGCTAATGAGCTACTTATATGGGATTTCCAGCATATGCATATGATATACATAAAAAATTTCAAGAGCATGCATAATAGTAAAATATGACAAGTAATTAGAGAGGATGAGTTTTGACTATTGGTTATCTTTACTTTAATATAATCTATTTCATTGCGGATTTATGTAATTTAATTTCACAATACTGCTTAACAAATAGCTTGAAAGATTCCTAAAAATTTGGTTCTTGAGCATATGTATATTTTCAGGTAAGGAAAATTATTTCATTTAATCCAACATTCCCATTCCAGAGTGTCTCCTGTTCCAATTCATAGTTCTGAGTATCATGTAAGCATCTGAGTATCCATCATCAAGTAAGATAGATGATGTCAGGAAGAGCCATTCCTTTAAAATTTATTGCAATTTTTGTGGTTTATTCACAGGCATTCCCCTGCATCTCAACAGGCATTTATGGTAAGTGAGCCAGCGTCCCATGATGTTTGTATTTCTTTGTTTTGTTGTTAAATAGGAGTTGGGGATTAACTGAAAAAAATAAGAGGTTCTCTGATAAATATATTTTGGTATAATTTAAAGAGAATCAAAATACATCAAATCTCATTAAGGAATCTCATAGGCTATTCAGATTTCTTTGTGTTCTTGAATTTTGTTATATCAAATATCACATTAAACAATTTGATACATTGCATTTTGAAGTTTTTTGTTAAGTAACAAGTTTATTCTAGTGATATTGACCTCTAATATTGTTTTCTTTAGTAAAGTCAGGTTTTATCTCAGAAAAAAAAAATATAATGCACAGTAAGCCTAGCATTATTTTGTTACAAATTACAAAGTAATAGAAACATTAAAATACATGCAGATGTATTTATCTGTTCTTCAAACTATTAGGAAGTCCAAAAAAGTAATTGTTAATAAAAACAAAGAACAAGCTGTAAATATTTTTCCTGGTATTTATGGATTGTTTTAAATAGTGAATATTTCACTTACAGATGAGAATAAATTTTTATTACTTGTTTTCACTAGTCTAGAGCTCTTTAAATATTTTTACCTGTACTATTTTCTATGCATTATTTACTCAGACCATTAATAAGTCTATTTTTACCATATCAGGTAAAGTGGAATATATTCCACTAATATATTCTTCTAATCCAAGCAAAACTGATTATAAACGTTCTGAACTTAAACTTTTCACATGAAGCATCTTAGCAGAAAATAAAACTTGTAAAATGTTTAAATTATTAGAGGGGAGCATACTTAGATTGATGTCAAAGGTAGAAAATTTAATTTTCCTTAATCTAGTGTTTCTTTTGAAGATCTTGATAAGAATAAAATGGAAAGTGTAGGACTGAATCCAATTAAGTGGTGAATGATTTGGTCAAACACTAAAAAATCCAGGCATGCCTTCTACCTTTCTTGATTCCACTTCAGAAATCAGGATTCACTTTGTGGAAACAAGGTAGATAATGGGCTGGAGAGGGCTAACCTAGATCATCTGCACAATTATCCCCATCATGGCCATTCTTTCTGCCTCACAAATGCCGTTAGAAATCTTAAATATCTGCTTAAGGGAAGCATTATGTGCAAAGTTTTGCCTAGTAAAGAGCCCAACTCTTTATTTCACCTTATCTAGAGCCAAACCAGACTCTTGCAGAAATGGTTTTCATTTTGAGTATGTTCTTTCATCACAATCTCAATTTTCCTTGACAACAAACAAACCAAAACCCAACTACTTAAACTGATACTATGCACATCGTTTTTCTTTGCTTATTACCTTGTCAGATTGTTGATGTCTGTTTCATTTCTGAGAGTATTATGGTAATGTATGAAGAACTTCAAAAGAGGAATTTATCTAGCATGATACATTATAAAACAGGGAGTGGCTAGAAAGGAGAACAGAAAAATAAAAGATGAAGAGATGCCATAACACTCAAGACTCTGGAATATCATGAGAATTAATCATATCTAAAGTGGATCAATCTCAATTGTGATCCCTGAGGGGCAGGAATTTCTTCCTAGAGAAAGTAATAAGGCTCAAATAGAATGGCTGGTTGGGTATTCCACTATGGAGGATGAAAAGGAAACAGTGAAGACTGTTGGGCAGAACATCAGTAGAGTGGGTTGCCATAGCAGGTTTGAAGGGCTGTCAAATGGCAAGCTTAGTCATTTTCACAATGCTGGTGAGGAATGTAATTCTCATGTCCTGGCTACTCATCACATTTCCCTGTATTTTGGGGTACATTTAAACAGCAGCTAATACCCTCAAGGTCAGATGACATATTGGTTAGCTTCATTGGGCCTGAGATCTTAGATATATTTCTAGCTCCATGGCATCCTGTTGTAGTAGCTTTTAGAGTACTCCAAGTATCTGTAGTTCATGGGCCATTCAACATTATATAGCTTAAAAATTATTTCATATGGTCCTTGTGAAGTTGAAGCTTTTTGAGTAGTCCTTGATTTTTCCCCCAAGACCTATATATTGTAGACCAGATATTTTCTTGATCTTCTTCAGAGCCCTGCTCCTCCTCCCTCATTATCCAGTAATTTTTACATTTACCTTTATTTATAGAGATTTGAGATAATACTTTCTAAAAAAAATCATCCTCAGTTACAAGGAGAAATTTTTAAAAGCAACCATAGAAAGCTCTGACACTGTATGTCATGCAAGAATGGGTTCAGAGAAAGTTTTCAGAATAATCTTTTGGTTCTGCTCCTTGTTTTTTTTTTTTTTTTCTACATCTCAAAACTTTCTAAATTAATTTTTCTAAAATACCATTTGGTACATGTTTGCTATCTGCTCAGGAGCTTTTTGATCATGTTCTATTACTTCAGGTTATTGTTCATTCTTCCTAGCCTCAGGAGTGGACACTTTATATCTCCCTAAAGTAGTGCTTTCAACACTTGTTAGAGGGAGGGGAAAAAATCTCTCCTCAAGAATATGAATCGATGTGCTAAGAAGTTTATATATGCTTCGCCTTTGTATTTTTTAAGGAGTAGTTTGCAGCATTTTCAGTTTTTCAACCATAGAAATTTTTATTCTCTCAACCTTTTTCTGGACTAGTATTTTCTCCAGGATCTAGTTTGAGCAGTTTCTTGGCACTCATCCAACTTGACACATCTTCTATGACCCAAATATATGATTTAATGAATCTCAGAGCATGTCTTATAAATAACAAGGGCCAATCGTGGGTCCCATCTTGAAATGTACTCCGTATACCCCCCCACACACACACTCACAAAACTCATATGCACTATCACACTCTCTTCTATCCAATGTCCCAAAGTAAAACATACCATGCACATTTGCACATGTCAAAGCTTGACCTCCAGGAAGTCTTCCTTGTCTCTGCCAGTCTTTAATGATGATTATGCCTTCTGAAATCCTTCAGCATTTGCATCTGGACAGTTATCAAAGGCTCTCTAATTGCTCCATAGATTTTTTTGCTTACATATTCTGTACTTAAAGTCAATTTGGAGTTATTTAAAGACTATGGATTCACTTGTACATATTCTTTGCAAAGCCGGTACCCAGCAAAGTACTGTGTCTACAGGAGAAACTCAGAAAATATTTGTTATAGACAATGATAATGACTATAACACAAATTGTTGCCTAACTGAAGACAGAGAAAAAGGAATTTTTGACTGTCAAAATAACAGGGAAAGCTAACCAATTGGTATTTTCTTTGTTTTAATTAATGCATAAAATCATACAAATTTATGGGATACCATTTGTTGTTTTGATACATGTAGACCTTGTGCAAGTGTTCAAATCAGGGTCAACATATCTATCCCCTCTAACATCTGCCATGTCTTTACAGTGATAACATTCAAAAAATTTCTTCTAGATTTTTGAAATGTAAAGGACCTTATAATTTTCTGTAGTCATCCTACCCAGTTGGAATTTTCTTAATTGGCAAACATCTATATTAAGAACTGGGTTTCTATAAAGCATTCTTAAACTGCAAATTATATTTGTAAGCATGGCAGTATCCACTGTGATGTGGTAAAATGAAAACACAAGAACTTATTCACTTGGAGAGCCAAACTAAATACATCACTTAAATATAAAACAAAACAAAAAAATCCTTTGTGGCTAATTATGGTCCATGGGGCAGTGGTAGTCAGGGACATATTGGTTGTCTTATTCTGACTTTGCCCAACGTGCCCTAGACAGAGCATACTTCCTCAGCAGCTATCGCTTCTCAGATGCCTATTTACTTCGGAGTTGCCTTCACTTTCAGATTTTTGGCTCACAAACAACAACCCTAACCCTAGTTACTCAATTTTTGAGTATCGTGGAACCAACTTCTGGAAGAATTTAGTTATTTAATTTCAAAGAAAATCTTATACCCACATAACTTCAGTGAGCATCCTCATTTCATAGAAACTCAGCACCACCACATGCAGGGTGGGCTTGGAGGACCTGGCTCAACCAGCACTTTCAGGGTCTTTATAGCACAGCAGAAGCTGCCTCCCCCTCCCTCCAGTCATTCTCCTGCTCTTCAGCCTTACCAAAGCAAACCCTTAAGTGCAGCAAAATCAGTTGAACCTTTTTGCAGAATGCAGACTGGAGAATCCACCCCAGTAACTCAACCTGATTTAGGGAGAAGACACAATTGGAACAGACCTCCCTCCTTTGAAGTTCTTTTGGAAGAACCAGACTTTTCCACTCTGACTTTCAGGGCCACTGTGGCTGCTCTAGTGTAATGCTTCCAGGATGGTTGCACATGGCACCAGACCACCTGCTTATACTCAGGATGAAAGGCCACATTTGGCAAAATACCAAAGAAAGGCCTGGGCTACTTTGGGAAAAATAGATCCAGGTAAGGCTTACAGGGGCTCTGATCCTACAGATTCCTGTTAAAAGTTTGATGTGGCCTCCACACCCATTTCAGAGGGACATATTTGAACTTACCTGATAGACATTTCAGACCTTGTGTGTGCCTTCTGCCCTTTGAGCTCCATTTGGACACTCTAGTGTTGATAAGTTTAACAAAAGAGGCTAGACATGATACATGACAAAGGAATTTTTACTGAGAAGTCAACAGCAAAAATAATTTTAGTCCATTTTATGAGAGTCACACCATAGTTAACAGATAAGAAGCCCAGGAGGAAAAGTATATCTCTTGAGTACTTGAAAGTTGGGAAAATATTCTCTCTTGAGAAAAAGAAAAAAATCTTGACATTTTCTTTCAAGGTATGATTTGGCATTTTTAGGAAGGAAGAAATTTCAGACATTGAGTTACTGGCTGAAAATCTGAAGAAAAAGTTATGTGCAGCATAACTTAGCTGAAGCAGCTCTCATATTTATTCATTTATGTCCACTATTAACGTGGAAGGCCTGCTTCTACTAAATTCCCTGACTTCCCTTTAGTTTCCAGCAAATGCTTCCAGGCCTCAACTTTCTAACTGAATCTCTCATTTGCATTCAAGTTTGTCCTGCTTCTGATGGATATAAAGAAGACCAATGTGCTGTTTTGTTAACCTTCTATGTACGTGGCAAATATTTTTACCAGTACATCTGTCTGAATTCACAGACATGACTTGGAAAGAAAACAGGATGTTCTCCAATGACCATTCTAGGGCCATGCCCTCCTCTGTCAGCTCTAAATGCTGGCAGATTTGAGAAGGTGTGACAACCATTGCTGTGCAATTCTGAGCTTGCTGGAACAGTTCCCTTATGTAATGCATTTGGGAACCAGAGAAAAATTGACAAAATGTCCTTTCATCTCTCCAGCCCCCTCCCCCTTCCTCTTGCTTTCTTCTCTCCTCTTTGATATTTCCATTTGCTTTGAGAACTTCCTTTCAGGTGGTTAATGATGACTCTTTTCCCTCTCATAAAATCTATTTTCTGGCATCCTATGCTTTTTATTCTTGTCAAATTATTTCCACTGTAAGAAACATTATCACGGTTGGCAATCCTGAGCTAATCACTGGCCCTCAAACAAAGTACCATTAGAATCAGTGTAACTTACTTCCCTTAAGAAAATGCAGTGCTGAGTCCAAACCTGTCTCAATTATATGACATTTGAATATTACTTTATAAGTTAACCCTTAGGAGGCAGTAGAGTGAGATCTTGAAACAACAACATTCGGGCTATTCTATTGTTTCTAGCCCTCTGAGGGCTTGAGATTTGAATACACAGTTTTAGTCAACATACTCATACACATACACATTTATTCATGTATTCCACAAAACATACATAAATTCCTCTGGTTCTCTCAAAGCAATGTGGGTCTTTAATATAAAAAAAAATCAATCTAAGAAACCCAAAGTACCAGCTTTATGCTGAAAAATAGCCTCAAGTGCCTAACAACAATATTTGATAGTGAAATATTTTGACAGTGAGACTCATGGGCAGGGGATGTGCTAAAGGAGTGAGACCCCAGGGCATCTGTTAAAGGAGAGAACATTCTGGAAACTTAGCTTTCTAGTACTGTGGACCCAGTGAGAAACCACTCTCAGTCTCCCTGGTGTTCTGTTCAAACTGAATAATTTGGGGAACTAATTAAAAGATTAAATGTTTCAAAAAGTCATAAGTATTACAATTTTATTGCTGTTTCTAAGGTCTCTTTTGCAAATGTGTCAAGGTGAAAATTTAACAGTGGGCTACAAGGAATAACTGAGTTTCAACCTTTCCCTTCCTCTGATGCTGCCACAAATTGTTATGCTATATTGTAAAAATGACTTTCCTTACACAAGAACATCGAAACACCAAATCTTAAGGAGACAGGAAAGCTACATAGTAAATTGTAGAGCCTATCCATTTAGTACTTACTCCAGGAATATATTTCCTACATCTTGAAAATAGAAATCCTGTTAATAAACTCTCCATAAATAACTGTTTAAGAGTATGTAAGAACTGACCACACTTCAGTGTGATTACTAAAATAATTTCTACATGCTTTTTTTGCTCATCCAGTTTTGAATGACACTCATCTATCTTGCTTCTTGTATTACTTGTATCTAGGGTAAGTTTAAAAAAATGCTCAGCTCTCTTTAAAAAAGATTTCAAAAGCCAGGTGTGGTGGCGCACGCTTGTAATCCCAGCATTCAGGAGGCTGAGACTGGAGGATCCGGGTTCGCGGCCAGCCTCAGCTACCTAGTGAGGCACTCCACAACTTAGTGAGACCCAGTTTCAAAATAAAGAATAAAAAATAGGGCTGGGGGTATAGCTCCGAGGTAGAAAGCCCCTGAGAGTTCAATCCCTAGTACCACAAAAAAAAAAAAAAAAAGATTTCAAAAATAATTTTGACAGTTCTTAGAAAAGTTACATATATTTATTTCTCTAAGACAGTGATTTTCATGTCAAATATTTTTAATCAACTATTCTATTTTTTAAATGTATCTTGGAATGCCTCTGAAATGTATCTTGTAATGACTATTAAGGTAAAGCTAAGCTTCTGTAACAAAGAGTCTCCAAAATAGAATGACTTAGTGGATACAGATGCTTATTTCTCTCTTTGCTAACAATTCCAAGTAAGCATCAGCTTGTGGAAAGGTTTTTTTTTTTGTTTTGTTTTGTTTTTTTCCACTCTATCATTCATGGAACTAGGAATCTGCTATGATTTCTGAAGGCATTGCTATCATTGGCTTATCTACCCTTTTTTGGTGGGGGGGGGGATGTATACATACACACACACACTCACTCATGTATGCAATGGACACACCCTCCATCTCAGGGTTCCTGGACTCAGAATGCCACTGATTACCATTATCTCCATTCACATTTTGTTGGAGAGAAATTGGTTTCGTGATCAACCTAATTAGAAAAGAGTTTGGAAAGTTCAGTCTTGCTTACAATTCATGTGTCTGACTATAATTCTATTATGTGGAAAGAAAAGGACATTGCATTCTGATGACCTTCTAGATTTCACCAATCAAGGGAGAAAGGAAAGCAAATTAAGCCACACAGATCACTCCTAGACAATATAAGGATGATGTTACCTACCTAGAATGGATGCTTATTTTGCAAGAAAATTTGGTAATTTTTGATAGTATCTATTTTTATTAAAATGTTATTATTATCAGAATCCTTAAAAATGTGGCAGTGTGGGATTCTTAAGGCATCTGAACAGTGACCTATCATTCACTATCAGCCAGCATATTTAGACATTTAGATCTCACCTCAATTGTACTTACATTTTTGTGCCATACTCTTGAAAAATTTTGGGGCATATCAATGGAAACTGAAACCAATGTATTGACAGGGAATAAATAATTATATCCTTTATTATAGTCAAATTCTGGTCCATTTCTATAGAAATCCTTGAGAAATCAATTGCAATTTTTTTCTCTAATACCCTTAGTCCCTAAGGCTACATCCATCTATAAACATACAATAGATTCTGAGCAGTTATGGGTCAATTCTGTGTATCTAAGAACTCTAGGAAAATGTGAATTTAGGGAAGAGTCTGACCACATTTGAGTGGAAATATTACTGAGAAAGAGAGAGTCAATTATAATATGAATATAGCTCTAAATTCCCTGACAGTCAAAGGAAGCCTTCTTAGAATCATTAGAACTGAAGATAATAATTCATACCTTGTCTCCCTTTTCAGCCCTGGTCAACAGGGAGAGTTCCCTAAAATGACAGCAAATTGAATTGAAATTTAAAAAATCAACATGAAATTGCCTCACCTCCAGAATGTGTTGACCTGAGTTCATTTCTAAATGTTTTAAGTGAATCTGACTTCACCTAAATGATCCTGACTCTTCTTCCTAAGCAATTACATTTGGATAAAACTCACTTTCCCTTTATTCAAGATTCTCATTCTGATAATTGGGACTCAGAAGTGAAACTGGCTCAAAGTTGTGTCCTTGTTATATCCCAGCACCTAGAACGGTACTGGAGGAAGAGTAGGTCATAATAAATATTTAACAACTAAAAATAAATAGGTAGTTCATGAATTACGAGGGAAGCTATTGATCTGTTCTCTCTACTTCAGAGACCAGACTCTTGGTTCAGTAGCCGCTGGAATCTATCACACTCTTTTTTTCTTCCTTTAAAGTATGAAAATGGTTTCATTTAGATTTGATAAAGTCAGTTAATAGCAGAGCCCCATTTTTTAAAGCAATTTAATTACGATATAATTCATATAACATGAAATTTTCGTTTAAAAGCTCCTTTATTATATTCACAGAGCTGTGCAATCATTATCATCATCTAATTTTAGAATATGTTCTTCAGCCCCCAAAGAAACCCCATATTAGGTGTCATTCTTTATCCCTTTTTCCTCAGCCATAGACAACTTTCTATTCTTGATCTCTATAGATGTGCTTATTCTGGATATTTCATATAGATGGAATCATAAAATGTATGGCCTTCTGTGACTGGTTTGTTTCACTTAACACAATATTTTTATGGTTCATCTACATTGTGGCATGAATGACTTATTTATCCCTCTTTATTAGTACTCCATTGTATCTGCATATCACATTTTGCTCACTCATCAGTTGATGGATATTTGAGCTGCTTCTATTTTTGGCTATTATGAATAATGCTTCTAAGCAACTGATTTAAGTATAACTATATATCTATGTTTATAAACTACAAATGTGATACAGCGGCATTTCATAGTTAATTTATATTCTTCCTGAAACAATCCACATATCTATTCTTTGGTTCCCAGTTTCTCTCAAGCATCTTCAAAAGCTGCTTTTTCTTGATGGTTTGGTATCTTGCTGCTCTATGCAGTGATGTAGGTTTCTTGAAACGTGGTCTGTATCACAATTTGTTCACTCCATGTACACAGTCTTTGTGTATCACTGCACGTATGTCCTCTTTTGGGTCCAAGGAACATTAGAGAAGGAGGATGTCTATCAGAGTGGCTGTTGGCATGGTTTACAGGGTTCTATAGGTCTACATTTCTCAACCTGCATTTCATTAGCTATGCACTCTCATTCAACTAATCTCTTTATGCCTCAATAACCTCAACTATCAAATGGGGATTATAATGCCTCTAACATGGGATTCTTGTAAAGATTAAGTTGTATAATGTATTGAAGTACTTACCCTGGTTTCAGACATACCAATATACATTTAATGATCATTGTTACTAATATTGTTAATAGCAATATTACTTTATTACTATGTCTATCATTATTACTCTCCCACTAGAATCTGATTTTCCTGAGGACTCGGGGGATTCCTGTTGTATTTAATACTAGCATCTAGATTCTATAAGAGTGTCTACATTGATGAATAAATAATTCACTATTTGAAGGAGCCTTTACTCGTGCTCTGAATGACAGTGGTCAGTAGTCCCTTATATAAGAGCCTCCTCCCTGCATGTTGGTTTGCTTCTGCTGCTCCTTTGACAGCCAGTTGTCTTCACTTGACCACCTCTGAATGCTGTTCTAGGGCCTGTGAGTTCAACTGTCTTGAAATGAAGCTTGCAGTATTGTGCCATGCTTTCTATATCACACTAACAACCATTGCCAATAGTAAAAAAAAAAAAAAAAAAAAAAAAAAGAATCAACTTGCTTAAGCACTTTCAGGCACCCTCAAGTTTATCAAGCCTTAATAGTGAAAGGGAAACATTTTATTTTCTCTATAAACAAATAAAAGGTTTCAGTGAGAGAGACAAAGTAATTGTAGTGATTTGTGATCTCAAAAGTGAAGTTACATATTGTAAGACAGCAGATTCTTAGGGACAAAACCAAATTATGTTTCTGTGCAGTACATTTTTAATCTTCTTTCTTAGGAGACCTTGGGGAATCAGTAAGAGTTACCATACCACTTGCTTTAAAGACAGAAGCCCAGTGCTTGCTTTCATTGCCCAAAATACACATAAAGCTTGCACATTTTTTTTTCCATTTCTAGCCTCTGGGAGCTGGAAGCTATTTTGGGAACCATACTTGATCCTTATTTTCCTGGCTGAGAAAAACAAGACCCAGTGCTGCTAAATGCCTTGCCTGGCAACATCCAGCTAGTTCATGTAAGAACTGTGGTCAGTGCCAAGTCCAGTTGAGGGGCAGGGCAACAAGAGCAGAGATTTAGGAATCAGCCCTGTCAGAAATTACAGTCCAGGATGTTCTACCCATTGACTCCTTCTTTGAACTTCAATTCCAAGATTCTCAATATGTTAGAAGTGGGTATCATATTAGTATATAATTCCTTCTTGCTTCTGTCTCCTCAAGGTACCAGGGCATAGCCTAAGCAACTGAGTTTTTTGTTGTTGTTGAAATTGAATTTATACTCTAAAGCATAAGAATAGTGCAATATTCTTAAAATGCTTTGCATTACTTACCAGTTAAATAACTTTACAAATCTCCTGTAATAAATCTTTTTGTATGATTAACCCTCAGGAAGGTGCTCATCCTGTGGTTTATGGTGCTTCTGGCACACTGCCAATGCCCCCGTTTGAAAAGTCAGGCATTCGACCAACCTTGCAAATGCCAGGCCTTGCATATAATTACAAGAACCTGTGAGAATGATCTCCAGTAGCTGAGAGGCTCCCAGCTTCCACAAATTCCAAACCCCTTAGCAAGCTGGAAAGATCTGCTGGCACTGCCATAGGGAAAGGTTAGCATCCTAAATTACAACCTCTTGATTTTTTTCATCTTTGCAAATATTTTATCCTTCATCCATATTAAAAAAGAAGGAGAAGTGCACAGTGTTGCTGTTTTCTCATGTTGTATATGGAAGGAAATAGAACTCATCAGCTTTTTCCATCCTTCATAAAACAATGAAAACATGCCTCATTGCCAGCATAAAATAGTTATATGCATGAAGGGATCTGGGAAATGTACAAATATGTGTCTTGAAATGCTTTTCTCAGATCCCTCTGCACAGGTTGAAGGTAGTATTGAGAACTGAGTGTGCAGTTAAGTAAGTATCCCAGTCTAGTCCTTCTCCCAACAGATCTTACTCCATACTACCTGTCCAATCATAGGAAGAGGTAATAATTAGGGAATTCAGTGAGCATGAAAAGATAACAAGAAGAGGAACAACAAGAAGATATGAAGATGCCAAGAAGTTGAAGTGAATGGGCTTCAAGCTTTTGGCAGGGCAGCCATTCCCGGGCAGACAGAGAGCAGCTACAGGATGAGCTGGGATACATGGAGCAATCTGTGCTCAGGAATATTCTTGGCTTTCCTGATATTTGTACTTAGTATTTTTTTTACTCTGTCCTTATACTTCCAACTTATACTCCAAAATTTCTATCTCACCTGAGGCAGTGCTCATCTCAAATGGGGCTGAAGCATCAGAGTTCCTATCAGAGCCCCTAAGACCAAAAAAGTGAGATTAAGTGAGGAAAGTATTTTCCTATCAGGTGATCCTCCAGCCCCACAGCTGCTTTGACCACTTTTCAGCCTTCAACCCATTACCTACCGCAGGACCATCAAAATCTCCCTACAGCTTCCTTTCCAACAGCGAAGTCTGGTGCCCAGTGGAGCTGCCATGTTGGAAAAACTGGTCTCTACTTTTCCCTTCCCAGTGTATTTTCTTGTCTCCAGCAGCCACCCTTTGGAAACCCCAAGAAATGGTATGCTTATTTATGAAATCAGGAAAAAGTGGGTAAAATCAGTGAAGCTATTTTCGTTTGCAGTGGGGTGAGATTAAAAAAAAAATAAAAACCTAGTGAGGAACTGACCAGTACTAAGAAATGGTGGCCTTGTCCCTCATTCTATTAGAAGAAGACAAAGTGGTAGGGAGAGACTGGTCCAGGCCTATGTAAAACCCAAGTATTTATCCTAATAAGAGGCCACGACTGTCTTCCTCCAGTTCCCAATCCTAGAACCTATATGCTTCTGCTCTGATTCCTCATCCCTCCTTTTCTCTGGAATACCCTGTTGCAGGTTGTGGATCTTACCAATTAGTAATGGAAAATTACCAAATTTCCATTCCTACTGCTTGGAAAGTAGTAGAAATGTGTTTGGGGTACTCCATCCAAAACTCTAAGCACAGTGTCTTTGAATAAATCTATTTGAGCCTTCACGTGGTCTCATCTTGTGGCTGGCTTCTTTAGCTCTTTGCACCTAGCCGTTGGGGTGCTTCCCACCGGGCATTTGCTCTCCTGTTTGTACCTGTAGCCTGGTGACCTTATTGTCCCATCATCAGCTGAGTAACCACTAAAAGCAGGCCTCTGGATGGATGTTTTCCCTGACCTCTGTGGGCAGATCAAACTGTTTTTGTTGAGGTCCCTGGCTTTTCTTCCCAAGCCTTGTTGCTACTGAAATTTTACTTTTGTTGAGGTGATTATTTTTACAAGTATTAGTGTCTAGATTTGTTGACCTGTGTTTGATGAAGGTGTTCACTATATTCTTGTTAAGTTAATACATATATTTTTTTCTGGAAAAAAAAAAAGATGCTCTAAAGCCGGGTGTGGTGGCGCACGCTTGTAATCCCAGTACTTGGGAAGCCAATACAGGAGATCCGGGTTCGCAGCCAGCCTCAGCTACCTAATGAGGCACTGCAACTTAGTGAGACCCCATTTCAAAACAAAGAATAAAAAATAGGACTGGGGGCATAGCTCAGAGGTAGAATGCCCCTGAGTTCAATCCCCAGTACCGCAAAAAAAAAAAAAAAAAAAAAAAAAAAAATGATGCTCTATGTGCTGTCTCTGTTTTAAAGTTTGGACTTTTTGACAATAAAATTACAAAACATAATATCTTATGAGAATAGAAATGTAAATTTCAAATATTCGAATGGGAAACAACATTTTGCAACAAGAACGACATATGAGCTAAAGTTTATTCTAGGGATTTTTTTCCTTCTTTTTTTACAGTTCTTGAAACCAAGTAAGTGTTTTCTCTTACTATAAAGAGCTAGGACTTTATTTGCATTAACTTGTAGTCATTCCAGAGTAATATTTCTGCAGATGGTCATCTTTCCACTAAAGAGATTACCCCAAGAACTCTTGAGGGACACCAAGCAGATAATCAAGCTGCTAAAATTGCTGGTTAAATCTTTGCTGGTACTTCAGGATTTGTCAACATGAAGTCAACTGTTAGATGAACTCTTTTTTTTTTCACTCCCATCCTCAACACAGCAACTGACTTAGTGTCTAAGCTGAGTTATCAATTCGGTGGGACCATTTGGCATCCCTTTCTCTTCATTGTCTAGTATGGCAGGCACCCGCTACATGAAACATGCTGAATAAGTTCCCATGGCACTAAAATGAATCAGCATATCCTCCATTTAGCCTTGGCAAATAATAATTGATTGAAGGATTAATCTCATCCATGAGAATACTCCTAGTTAACAAACAAACACCATATGATTGGAAAATCTAAATGCTATGTATCACAAATAATTCTAAGGATAATATAAGATTGAGGAGCATTTTTTTAAAGGAGTCATTTTTAATCATTAAAGTAAGATATGTGCATTTTTAAAATAATAAAACAGTATAAAAATTACAAAAATCGGAAAAAGTCTCTTCCCTACTGAAACTGCCAGTGTTTTTTAATAGCCTATAGATGTAACCAAATTGTCACTTTTTTCTCCATGGTTTCCAACTCAGGAAGACCTTCCCACTTCAAGATTATTTTTTAAATATCACCCAAGCTGGACTGTGGTAGTGCACAACTCTAATCCCAGTATTTGGGAGGCTGAGACAAGAGGATTGCAGGTGTGAGGCCAGCATCAGCAATTTTCAGCAATTTAGTGAGATCTTGTTTCAAAATAAAAAATGAAATAGAGCTGGAGGTGTAGGTCAGAGGTAGAATGCCCCTGTGTTTAATCTCTAGTACCACAAAAAATAAGAATAAATAAATAAAAATAAAATTTCACCCAAGTTTTCTTCTTGTGCCCTAGGCACATTTTAAATATATACACATACGTACACACACACACACACACACACACACACACACATATGTGTATATATATATATATACATATATATGTATATATATATACAAACATGCTTATATACATATATAGCATTAGTCTTTATTTATAACAATAGTGTTTATTTATTTTAAACATTTTAGTTAGTAAGTTCACCATTTTTTCTCTTTTTCAAAATGTGGTGGTATGGAATGAACATCGGGCACACTGGGCAAATCCTCTAACACTGACCTGTATCCCTATCCCAATATATTTGTGCATGTGTGTGTAGGCATTTAATTCAATTAATCATGTCTCTTTCTTTCCCAAACATGTTTTTTTTTTAATTTCTTTAGACCCAGTAATTATAAAGTAATATTTTTCTACTACACTTATTATTTGTAAGCATATATTAGACATTAAATATTTTGTGTATACATATTATACATTTTGTACATACATATTATATTTAATAGAAAATCTATTACTCATTATGTGTGTGTGTGTTTAAGTATGACTGGAAGAGAATGTGTTATGCATGTTTCCATATCTCAATCATATAATATAACCTATAGGCAAACTCAGGATGTTTTATTTTCATTTTTAATCTTCTTGCTTAATTTTTCATCTATTCTTTACAAGATGACAATGAGTTTTTCTACTGACTAAAACAAGACCTCTTTCACCTTCTCCCACCCCTATAAATGAGCGAATTATGTAATGTGAGAATGAATTGAGTGGAGTCCTGACAGTTGTAGCTCAGGTGTTTCTGAGTTGTGTCGAGATTTCTAAGAATTATAACTGCTGATGTCAAATTGTTAACGATTTTCTTCAAGTACAAAATGTTCTTATGTCCATCTCACTCACATCTGAAGCCTGTCTGATTATGAGACATACAAAGCTTGACAGCCAGAGACATTTCTTTGCTTATGAATCCATTCCTTTGAGATGTTGTTAAAGTATTTTTTTTAAAATGCCACATCTCCTATTAGGTGATGAGGAACACAAATTATTTTGCAATAGTTGTCAGTGTGAAATTGCACATTATCATTTGGAAGTGAGAGGGAAGAAGAGATGGCATGCTTGCATGTGTTTTCCATTCGCCCATGATTAGCTTGCTCTGTACATCTCCAACAGAGTCAACGCTTCCCTTTGGGCTTTTGGGTGTGAAGTGTGGAAGGAACTCTTTCACATCTTTCATTCATACTGTTAATACTTATATCAGATGTGCAAAGCATTTTAAACCAATAAAATAAAAAGCAAACCTCAGAATGACTTCCCCCCTATGGAGCTTGCCATGAAGGCCAGAACGCACATCAGCAAATCTCCTGAAGGGTAGTAAATAAAAAACAAGTCACCTTTGACCGTTTCTTCATCTTTAAAATATTCTTGGGTATGGCTTCCTCCCCTCCAAGGCCAGGTCTAGTATGCTCAGGGCTGTCAGACCTGCAGAAAGGCACTTCTCTGCCCAGCAGTCTGAAAGAGAACTAGCTGTAATTGGCAATCCATTTCTCCATTTCCATTGTCCAGCCATCCCTGACAAATTAATCACAATCAAATGTTGGCTGCTACAAGGGACACCCTGCATGTCAAAGAAGAAAAATGAGGTCTCACACTGGTCTGACGGCCAAATCTTTCAACTCACCCCTTTAGTTTGAACAAAGGGACACTGTGGTTTTCTTTTCACTACCACTACCCGATAACAAACTGCACTCTCCATATCTCAGGGCTTAGCTAATCCATTAAGGCCTTCCTCAAGGCCCACCAGATATCTGATCAATCAGTGCTGCAGAGAAAGGGAAAGGGATTTGTCCGGATTAGGTAGAGGCACTGAGCACTGGCATAGAAATTGGTGAGGACACCATGACCCAGCAAACCCCTGAAGAGTAGTGAATGTGAAACTTCCACGTGGAAGCTGATTGAGATTGGCTTGGAGTTCAAGTTAGGAATATCTGTTCTACATGTTTGCTTCTTCGTTGTCCATCAGCTAGGTAGTGGGATATTTAGATACTTATGAAATCTCACTTTTGGGGCCAATGTCCCCACTCAACATCACGTATCTGAAAATATCTTTAATTTTTTTTACATCTATTTTTATTTCCTTTAATAAAATTCACAAGCTTTAGTCATAGGAGAGGTTCTTAGGCCCTCACTCTTAATTTAGGTATACTTTTAGCAACTATTTCCTAGCATATAGCTAATAGATCCTAAGTAGTAGATGCTGGCAATAAAAAGTGAATAGCAATGAAAGATTTTGAAAAGACATAACCAAGCTTGCTTTCTTGCCCTGCCTGTATAGCAGAGGAGAAAAATTACAGTTTGAAATGCTCATAGATTTTAAAAGATAGCCAGGCTCTGTAATATTATGTTCATGATGCTAGATCCTAAAAGAAAGAATCTCTGTTCTTTCAAATCTATTTTTTATTGTTCAAGACATGGTATTTAGCTGAACTGCATCAAGCAAGAATCATAATGCTGCCTCTTTTTCTAATTGCGTTTACCTTTACTTCTTGTAACTGTGGGCAATGGCATTCACAGCTCTGCCATCTGGCTTTCACAAAATTAGGAGCCAGAAGCTTGAGAGAAGATGGTAGAATGTTTTAATTCCTCAAAAAGCTGTCACTGATCAATCAAATCAAAGAATATGACTTTCTTTAAGTTTTTCACTTCACCTCTCCCACATAACTAAGTACCATAAAGTATAATCCAAAGGTTGGTTTTCATAAATTTTTAAATCATGTTTAAAAGTTTTCTCATCTTTGATACTAATTCAGAAAAATCACTTTTCTCCCCATATATTTAGGGCTAGAGATAATGCCAACCAAAATAATGAAGATGACCTGAGGTTCAAATTATAGCAAATAATTTCCCAGAAGTAAATTGAGTATATCATTAACTTGTTCACAGCCACATAGATGGAAGACCATGAATACATTACCATGAACTGCTCTTTAATCTCAGAAGAACATTACTTAGCATTTTCCTAATGATTAGTTTTGTTTTTCCAGGGAAGAAATCCAACTGAAAAGATGTGCATGAATTGCTATTTTCTCTTTACTCTCTCTCATTCATTCATATGTATATGTATATGTATATGTATGTGTGTATGTGTGTGTGTGTATGTTCCTGTTTAAGATATTTGCCTTAAAAAAGTCAATTAGTTTACTATTCCTAAAATTTGGTTATTTTTAATTGTTCTTAAAATTTTTGTTTGCATCCTATTCCAATTGAAATAAAATGGTTGTAACTGATTGCATCAAAATATACCTTTAAGTGAATGATGCTAGATACTATCTCTGAATATCTACAATGATCTTGATATGTTATATGTTATTTCCAACCTTCCTAGCAATCTTGTTAGGTCTGTACAGTTCTCCCACAGCACAGCAACAAAGCTGAGACTCTGAGAAGTTATATAATTAACTTAGGAAGGGGCAGAGGGGGAAGAAGACCTCACTTAGCCTTATTCTCCATAGGAGCACCTGAAAACTCTCCTTACATTGTGTGATAAAGAATAGCACCCAGGGAAACATTCTCCTGGATCAGAGAGGGCTATGGCTTAGGTCGTGGTATCTGTAATCTACCCAGCAAGAATCTGCTCTGGAGAATTCAACTTTTCCTTTCCTAGGGTGGACAAGAGCCTTTCTAATTATCTCACATGCTGAGGGGCTTGAAGTCCCAAGAATTGGAGACCCACATACAGCCATGACAGAAGTGCTAGAGTTTGGAAATGAGATCCAAAGCCATTGCCTGTTCCAACACTGACCTGTGTCTCCTGCACAAGCCCAGATTTATTATTCTGCTTTACTTACTCTAGCCAGATCACTACTCTGCTCTGAAAATGAATCTTGGGGTTTTTTTTGTTGTTGTTGTTTTGCGGTACTGGGAATTGAACTCAGGGGCATTCTACCCCCAGCCCTATTTTTTATTCTTTATTTTGAAACCGAGTCTCACTAAGTTGTGGAGTGCCTCACTAGGTAGCTGAGGCTGGCCGCCAACCCGGATCCTCCGGTCTCAGCCTCCCAAATGCTGGGATTACAAGCGTGCGCCACCACGCCTGGCTGAATCTTGGGTTTATGAGAAAGTGGAAGTCAGGAAGGTGTGTTACCAGCCCATTGCTAGTAGAGCTGTGAGCTTTTGACAAGGTAGTCATAAGTTTTCAGTCGATAGTTATGACCAAAACTTTTAAGCCATTTTTTTGTGTGTTGAACTGCAGTGTGTTTGTTCACCTATATCTTTAATAAAAAGAGAGTATTATTAGACCAACAGTTTTAAAGGCATTTTTTTCTGTATGTGGCAAATATATTACAACAGATTTCTTTTCAAATTATTTGAATCTCTCTCTCCACATCCTGCCCCGACACTCCCTCTCCTTCTCACTTCTGTGGTCTCCCTAACATATGTCATTTTTCTCTTCTTCAACACACACACAAATATGTGAACACACACACATACACACACACTTATGCTACTATTATAGGGCTACGAAATTTTTCTAAGTTAGAAAAATTAATGGACAGCTGGGTGTGGTGGTGCATGCTTGTAATCTCAGTACTTGGGAGGCTGAGATTGGAGGATCTGGGTTCATGGCCAGCCTCAGCTACTTAGTGAGGCCAGTCTGTAACTTAGTGAGACCCTGTTTCAAAATAAAGAATAAAAATTAGGGCTGGGGATGTAGCTCAGAGGTAGAATGCCCCTGGGTTCAATCCTCAGTACTGCAAAAAAAAAAAAAAAAAAAAAAAAAAAAGAAAAGAAAAATTGATGGGTTAGTATGAAGGTCTCCTCTCTATTTAATTCTTATTTATCCATTACACATGATTATGTGTCTATTTATGTACATATTATGTAAATTTGTATACACATATATAATAATTATATGTACATATACATGTATATTTATTATAAATATTCCTACTGTTTTCTTTCACAATTTTATGAGAAACACTCCAATATTTCCAGGCCAAGTTTCCAGAACATTTTATAAAATCAAAAACAAATAAACACAAAACACTTTGAACTGTGGAAACTGTGGAGGTGACACAGTTGAGGAGAGGAATTGATTAATAACATAGCTGGTGGATACCTCGTCTTGTGCCTTTTGCTCGGTACTATATTAGCTGTTTTGTGTATATTAACACACTTAATGTCAAAAGGCTCTATGTGGTAAGCACCGTAACTTTCACTGATGAGGAAACTCAGAATGGCTTAGCAGTTGACTTAAGGTCATGCGGAGACCACAAGTGACAGAGTGGTGATTAGATGCAGGCACCCTGGCTTTGGATTGTATATTTAGACAACAGCAAGAATTACATCCTCATGGTATTTAGAGACTTTCTTCTTACACGGTTTCAGCATCACTCTCTGGACTTTCTGGCAGTAAGGAAATATCTTACCAGCCACCAATGAGTCCATTTAACAGAATGAAAGTAGAATACTCAGCATTCCTTCCTAATCATCAGTGTCAGCCATGGTGTGGACAATGAGTGTGAGGATTGATCCCACCTCTCTGTCATCCTATTTAATGAAGATTCCACTTAATGGTAGCTTATCCAGTGATTTTGGAAATTGGTTAATGAATTGTCAGCATTTTATTGGATATAGGTAATCAGGGACAGGGATGAATGTGTCTCTAGCACCTGAACAGACCAGGACTTCCAACAAGGGATAAAATGAAACTGTCAGGGACCTTGGCATGTGTGATTTATATACATAACCTTGGGCTACTACACTTACTATAAAATCTACAATACAATCCTTACCCAAATTACTGATAGTTTTTTATTTAAGAAATTTGCTAATGAAGTATCATGGTTCTGAGCAAATTACTCATACCTGTTGATAAATCTTTTCTCAAGGGGCAGCCTATGAAATTACAGTTCTGAAATTTGTTGCATACTTTTAAGAATTAATTACGTGAGATTTTACAGACGATTCGCTTTCATTATCAAATTCTCTCTCTCTTGTAATCTCCATACTTAGTTTTCCTGTGTGGATTACAACCTTCTCAATGCAGGCTGACCCTTCATTTCAGCTCATTTTAAAGAGAGTAATTGATTGACATTTTCACCAGTCAGACTGGCTCCCTTCATAAATCTGTAAAGTAAAAGTGAGCTTTCTGTTGTGTGGAATCTCTCTTTTATTAGCTTATAATGACCTAGAAAGCCTGGGGGATAACTGTGTTGACCTCATCAAGTTCCTTGCAGCAGAATGTCTAAATAAAAGTGGAGTTCTAACCATTACCTTTTGGGGACTGTGCATGTTATGTGATAATTGTGGTGTCTGACAATAATGCCGGGACAACTGGAATTCTGAAGACAAATACTGTGCTTCACAGAATTGCTTGGGCATCAGACACAGAAGAGAATCTCTGAATAATCGTATCCAACTCTTCTGATATTACTCATGCTCCAGCTTTGTGACCCACCAACTCTTCTTAAAATATGTACTTTGCTTCTGAGCCTCCTGGTCTTTTTGTACACAGTTTCTTCCCATGGGAAAATATTTCCCTAGGTGCCATCTTTTCCATGAAAGCAGTTTGCATCTCTTCTGCTGACCACCCTCCCCAGAAACAAGATTTTACCTCTATTCCCATTGCTTTTTGCTATTTGGGGACACATGTTTGACTGCCTTCATTGCACTGGATCACAATTGACAATTAATTATTTGTGGTTACAAATTACATCCAGCAACTACTGACATATTCTTTGAAGACAAAGATATGAGCTATATATGTGGTAGATAAAATTAAGTGTGCATTGACTTGAATTGACTCTTCATGCATGCAAGGCCACTAATTATTATAGCCAACGTCAGCCAACTTTCATGAAGCCTAGAAGCAACCCCAGGGGAAGGTTTGATATAGGACTGTCTTAACCCCCTTTTCTCTAGAGCAATGATTTCCAACCTCAGCTTCTTTTTGGAAACACTTGGGAAGCTTAGCAAAATTACTAAGCCCCGAATCTTTCCCCTAGAAATTCTGGTGTAGTTGGTCTTAGATGTGGCCCAGGCATCAGGATCTGTTCAGTCTCCTGGGATGATATCCAATGTAGAGCCAAGGCTGAAATCCACTATGTTGCTAAGTGAAATTCAGTTGTCCCTCCATAGGCTTTCTAGTTTTATTTTCAGCTTTCACTTTTTATCCTGGGCAATTGACCTCACATCGCTTCATTGTGTCTGCTCTTGGGCTGACAGGCTAACACCTGCAAAGACTGAAGCTGTGAATGGGCAATAAAGTTCATTTTTTAACATCTGATTTTTGAATACCTCTTGGGCTGGATATAAGAATTAATTTAAGTGATTATGTTTGTCTTGTATACTTACTGTATATATTCTGAAATTTGAGGACTCATATGTTTTCTGTTACTTTTGATGTTATCAGAGGACTTAGAATTTGATGAGGATTTCTTGCCTTGACTATTCTGCATTTCAGATGTTTCTATTTTGAGAAGCTAAAATTATAATGATAGATGTGAAAGTCTGTATCTTTCATACCTCTGTGAAACCTCTTCATGTCAGACCTCTTCATATCAGACCTTTTGTTGTTCAAATCAACCATACCAAATTGACCATCATCTCCTTATTCTTTCTGATAGCTACTTGTACAATCAGGCATAATCTCACAATGTTACACATTGATTTCATGTAATTGGGCCCCATAGAGTATTTGAGATATCCCAGAAAGAAAATAAAGCCACTGTATTTGCCTGCATGGAGGACAAGCAGACCCACGAACTTCCTTGAAATGCTATTTTACCTGAGTATTAGCCCATCATGACCACAAGCCGGAATATGATTTGACTTTTGTGATGTTGGGGATCGAACCCGGAGGTATGCTACATTCAAGCCACACCCCCTAGCCCTACTTTGTTTTTAATTCGGGAACAGGGTCTCACTAATTTGCTGACAGCTTTGCTAAATTGCTGAGGCTGGCTTCAAACCTGTGATTCTCTTATCTCAGCCTGCCAAGTTCCAGGATTATAGGTGTGTATTACCACACTCTGCTTGACCTCTATTTTATTTTATTATCTTATTTTATCTTATATACTTTTATTGGTACATTGTAATGTAGTAATGTAATGTAACTACATTATATAATGTAATGTAATGCAATATTGGCACTCATAATGTAGTTCAGAGTGAGAGGGACATACATGCACATAGCTCTTGGTGAGCTCCTCCCCACTCCCTCTCCTCCCCTATGCAAGACATTGAAATTGTCATTGATAACTTCACATATGTTCATAATGCCAAGTGTTTCCTTTATTAACATTGGTGGAAGTATCTGTTACCAAACTTCTCTTCCTTTAGTTGTGGAAACCTTCCTTTCAGTCCTTTCCCTGTCTTAGGCTAATGCTCTGAGTTATTTGGTCATTTGAAGCCTTGGTCATGCTTTCCTTGTAACTTAATAAGTTTTGGGTCCCTAGTAGATATTTGGTATCCTGTAATGATTCAGGCCTTTGAAGTAGTTTAGACTGGGATTCACATCCTATCTCTTGCTCTAATTATTTCATCTCCATGAGCTATGATTTCCTCTTTTTTGTAAAGTACAGATAATAGAATATAACCTAACAGAGCTGCTGTCATTGCACATTATGAAAAAAACATGTTTAAGTGCATAAAGCCACATCTGATTCATAGGGAATCCTTCTAAAATAAATGGTGGATATTATTTAGTTCTGTTTTCTAAACTCTCAATCTCAAGTTCCATTTTTTCCAATTAATTTTACAGTAAAAGAAAATATGAGCTATAAATTCTGGATTCCGTTGTATTGGTCTTGGTTCTAAACCCTTCTGAGCATTTCTAAAGACATCTTAGATAATAAAGGCTTCACATGTTTTCAGATACCATTCACTTGAATATTAAAGATAACCACTGAACTCAAACAAATCAGATAGGAACTAACTCAGAAAAAATGGAAAGCTGAGACAGGAGGATCACAGGATCATGGCCAGCCTTTGCAACTTAGTGAGGCCCTCTGGAGCTTAGTGAGATCCTGTTTCAAAAAAAACAGGGCTTAGCCGGGCGTGGTGGCGCACGCTTGTAATCCCAGCATTCGGGAGGCTGAGACCAGAGGATCCGGGTTCGCGGCCAGCCTCAGCTACCTAGTGAGGCACTCCGGAACTTAGTGAGACTCGGTTTCAAAATAAAGAATAAAAAAAAATAGGGCTGGGGGTGTAGCTCGGAGGTAGAATGCCCCTGAGTTCAATCCCCAGTACCGCAAAAAAAAAAAAAAAAA
>PVLC010003795.1:0-92515 GCA_004027655.1 Graphiurus murinus
GCTTGTAATCCCAGCATTTGGGAGGCTGAGACCAGAGGATCCGGGTTCGCAGCCAGCCTCAGCTACTTAGTGAGGCACTCTGCAACTTAGTGAGACTTGGTTTCAAAATAAAGAATAAAAAATAGGGCTGGGGGTATAGCTCGGAGGTAGAATGCCCCTGAGTTCAATCCCCAGTACCGCAAAAAAAAAAAAAAAAAAAGAAAACTGGGCTTTCTAAATGACTACAATTTAAAAAGTGGTCCCCCTACTTAGAGGGAAAAAAATGAGTCTCTAAAGTTTTAAATTTCTATACAATGAGCATAGTTATTTTTCATTTCTCATTTTATTGCTTCTTTGTGGCACATAAACTCCCTTTAATATTAAAGATGATATATAACTTTTTATCATTTTTTCTTAGATATTACAGTGGATCATTTTTAAATGAGCATTTTCTTGTTGTAAGCCTCTGGTATAATGTATGCTATCATTTCAATATATTCACAAGAGTGTTCACATGTTTATTTTGGTTTTTATTAAATCTGGGGATAAGATGTTTCAGAGCTTTTATAAAACTTCCTGACATAACTCAGGTTTCCATATCTCTTCTCACTGTGCACTTGGCTGAATTTGTTTTCTTTTTTAATAAGATTTCAAAACATGTATATGCCCATCTCCAGCTAATGATTCTAATCCCATCATGTTACTCTTCTTCAGGTCTCATTCATCGGCTCCCATACCTTTTCAACTTTTGTGTCTTCCCAGGCTTATCTCATCCACACAATTTTTGTTTCAATACTTTCTCATGGCTGATTATACCACATTCTTGTGCTTCTATTCAGGTCTGTTTATATTTTCTCGGTTTTAGAAGCACAACCAATTTCCTAACTGCATCTCAATTTGGGTATGTCACATACACAACTATTTTAACATTTCTAAAAGTTAAATTATCATTTTTATTTAATATAATTTTGTAACCTGGTTGTCCTACCTGAACATTATACTTAACTATGTGTTGCTTTTCCCTCCTTTCAAATGTGAACTGATATCACAGTAATCAGTTCTACCACAAATTCCTGACTTAGCCTGTCTAATCCATTTTTAAATTCTGAACAGCTATACACACTTGGCTAAAGGAATTTGCTAAAATTCCAGGATTCTCTAGATTATGTTTCAATACTCTGGATTCATCTTACAAGTCCTTCTTCTATCAATGTAATCAATAACTAAATCTTACACAGATATAACTTCATCTATGTTCCTACCATGTGAAATAAATGCTTTTTATAGTATATCCTGGTATGCCTCTTAGATTTTGGAAAGACACACTTTCCAACATTTCTTTATATTTACCCAAAATTAAACTGAACTTCTTGAAAATATATTCTAAATCTTCTCTTTCTTCTGGCTAGTTTAATGCCTATCATATGTGTATAATATATAATTCTATATATGTATAATAGTATATATTAGTTATATAGTACCTAGTATCTACTCATATTCTCTGTCAATCTCTGGAAGGTAGATAATGTGGTTTTGGTTCCTAACATTTACCACAAATCTAAGGCATATCAAATTCTTAATAAATGACCTTACAATGTAAATGAAATATGTATAGAATACTCCTAAATGTTTGGCAAACCTATGTGGCACTATTTTAAATCTTGAAATTAGAAAATAATGTGAAGAATTTCAGTTTGTAGAATTTATATTAAATTCTCAGTTGTTCCACATTTCAAACTCCAAAAACTTATTTATTCAAAAATGAACAGTATAAGTCGGGTGTGGTGGCGCACACTTGTAATCCCAGTACTTGAGAGGCTGAGATCCGAGCATCCAGGTTCGCAACAGTGAGGCCCTCTGCAACTTGGTGAGACCTTGTTTCAAAATAAAGAATAAAATATAGTACTGGGAGAGTAGCTCGGAGGTAGAATGTCCTTGAGTTCAATCCCCAGTCCCGCCCCCCCCAAAATAAAAAAGTATAAAAAATAGGTCTGGGGGTAGAGCTTGGAGTTAGAATGCCCCTGCGTTCCATTACTAGTACCTCATTAAATAAATAAATAAATAAGTAAGTAAATAAATAAATAATATTACACACTTGTATATAGAGAGCATGATTTGGTTCAAAAAATTAAGTCAATCATAGCTTTATAAAAATTGAAATAAATAAGCTAGCCTCATGGCTTATAATGTATTTGTCTTAAGATAAAATTATTGAGATAAGATTTTGTGGGTTTTTTGTTTGCTTGATTTGTTTTTCATTTCTAGTTGCTTCAAAGAAGGAAACAAATCAATCACTGAGATTTAAGTTCACAACACCTGCTAATGATATAAAAGTCTTGGGAATAAGAGAACAGTGAAAAGATGGTTATGATTTGGTGGAAACTATATGAAAAAATTGCTAAATGAACAAATGAGGCAGATACCTGAACTATGTTTGTACTAACTTGGTTTGTAATGTCTAAGCCCAATGTGGCATTTATAGTTATTCCTCAAATGAGAATTCGATTAATATAATATGAAGAGACTTGGAAGAATAATTTTTGTTTTTTTGCAGAAAAGACTGTGAGGATTTTGATTTGGGTTGGGTAGCACTGAGTGATAGAAAACAACTCAAAATTACTTCATCCTATTACTTGATGAGGAGTTTTCAGCTTAGCTGAGTCATCTCAGAGACTTAAGAATATTGGAATTTTGGAACTATCATACATTTGTATTCAATAATGTAAACCACAAAACCATAATGGTCTGTCAAGTTTAAATCAATAATAGTGTTTTAGTGTGTATTGAGGATGTATCTATCCAATACATTAAATACTTGGGATATACTTAAAATACCTAATGCAGAACCACTCATCTTGTAACTGAACATATCTAGTATGGAATATTTGCACTTCAGCGGTTCTTAAAACTATTATACAAAGTCTAGCCAATCATATTTTACATCAAACAAAGATAGGAAACGATTTGCTTTTCTGTTTTTTTTTACTTCCTGTGATCTAAAGTATAGAGATGCCCCAGAGATCTTAGTGTTGTTAAGTATTAGAGCTTAATGTAAGCAGAAGACATAATATATTGAGAGACAGTATTGCATCCTATTGTGAGAATTTGTTCCTGAAAGTAGAAGAAAAGAAGACTCCAGGGATGGGGAATAAAAGCAGATCTTTTAGTGAATATTTTATTTTTTCCATAATGTGCTCTTACTTTATAACTATTACAAAGCAGAAAATCAATAGCAGTAGGGTCTAAAAGAATGGAAGGGTCACTTCCAGTGGAATCACAAACTTTGTCATCTCTGGGAGTTGATAAGCGTGACAAACCCGCTAATCATAGATGTTTTATGCCCTCATTGACAATACTGCAGTGCAGGAGAATTTTGGAAAGAACAGTACTATTAACTGAGAACAGGGAGAGCTTATTCTGCTGTTTTAAGTGTTAGAGAAAAACTGGAAGTGGTAGAGCCAGATTATCATACAGAGTTTATAAACCTAGGCTAACACCCATGTTTACATAAGTTTATGAATAGAGAATGTTCACAGAAGCATTTTCTGAACCCATCAGGAGGTACACTGACTGGAAACAGCACTAATTAGGTTGTCAACATAATCAGTAAAGGGAACATGGAGCCCCAAAGAAATTGAGTTCAATATTTAAAACTATCAAGACTTACAATTGCTCAAAAAGAAGTATTGAAAATAAATGTGCTATATGAAGGCAATGGAATAATGTACCCAGAAATGAATTTATATATATTATCAAAGAGTTTAGGGTAAGAAATTGGAAAATTCTTAACTAGAAAATATAAAGCATGAAAAATTATTGGGCATAACATTATAATAAGGAAATCAAAGAGCACAAGTAATGGGTTTAATATCAGAATAAAACAAAAGGAATAAATGAGTGGAGTGGAATGATAGAGTAAGTTATTGTTCCAGTATTCATAAAGAATAAAAAAAAGATACAATGCACAAAAAACACTTAAGTGGTATAGAATATAAACTTAGAATTGTTAACATTTACATAGCAGAAGATCTGCAAGATTTAATGATATATTCATAACATAATATAATAATATAATGATATATTTATATCAGATATACAATATTACATCAGAATATAAATAGCAGAAAGAAAATAATTGAAGAAATCACAAACACTATCTGATATTTAGAAAAAACAATAGATCTCACAATGACAGCTAATGTATTCCAGGGTAGTACATGTAGTTGCATTTTTCAAAGAAAATAGAAAAGTAGCATAATATATATAATAAGCTAAATTAATATTTATGAGAGTAAACAAATATTCTACATTTCACAATCTTCTCTTGAAAAAGGAACTTTGAGAAAATGGTTCAAATAACAGAACAATTTCCTTTTACAAAAATGTAGCATTTAAGAAGGTAAACAAAGCAACAATTTTGTCCATAAAGACACATTGAATAAAACTAATGACTGTAATCCAAGTATTTAGGAGGATAAGACAAGAGGATTATAGATTCGAAGCCAGCCTCAGCAACTTATCAAATCCCTCATCAATTTAGAAAAATCCTGTTTTAGAAAAAAAAAAATGAAGCCGGGCGTGGTGGTGCACACTTGTAATCCCAGCATTTGGGAGGCTGAGACCGGAGGATCCGGGTTCGCGGCCAGCCTCAGCTACATAGTGAGGCACTCCGCAACTTAGTGAGACTCGGTTTTAAAATAAAGAATAAAAAATAGGGCTGGGGGCATAGCTCGGAGGTAGAATGCCCCTGAGTTCAATCCCCAGTACCGCAAAAAAAAAAAAAAAAAAAAATGAAATAGAGGTAGAGGTGCAGCTCAGAGTTAGAATTACTCTGAGTTCAACTCCCAGTACCAAAAATAATTATTAATTAATTAATTAATTAATTAATACGGTTTGTAAGCACACCTACACACACATGCACATTGATAAAACAAATATATTTTAGGAGTGATATCACAAAATCCAGTCTTACTGCTTACTTATTAGCAACCTTGGCACAGAATATACAAGGCTAAAATATTTATGTAGATTTATCTTCCTAAGTATATACTAGAAAAACACATCTAACCACTGAGATGAAAGATGAAGATTATCTAGAAAATTTTTCCTAGTTCAACAATAAATCTCCTCCTCCTCCTCCTCCTCCTCCTCCTCCTCCTCCTCCTCCTCCTCCTCCTCCTCCTTCCTCTTCTTCCCTTTTACATGAAAGGCAAACAAATTGAGAACATGACAACAGTTCTATTGAAACTAATCACTTCTATTGAAATTATGATCAGAAATTTGTGGGCTATGGTGTATACCTACAGATACTATACAAATGCTTAGAAAGTATTATGGTCCCTGATATTATTGAGCCTTTCTGTTTATTGTATATATTAGTATTCATTGTAATGTACTATTGATACCCAGTTCTTTGTCTTATAGAGTTGAAGCATGAAATCCACAGACATCAGGAAAGTGAAAGAAGTTTATTTTAAAGGAAGAAGCAAGCAAATAAGCAGATCACCCCAAGGGGCTTAGACTCCAGAGTCCAGAAGGGCCTTCTGTCATTGCCCAAGTGTAGCCTGGGCTACGCACTATCAATTGAATACTGCCTTTCCCCAAAGCCCATTTGATCCACCAAAAGGAGTAGCAAAGTTAAAGCTCCCACACAGGGGAGGGGTCCTGAGGGCGTAGCCGATTTGGGTACTGAGCAGAAGGCCAATAGAGAAATTTCCCATTTTTCATCTTGTTTTTCTTGAGTTATTTAATCTGTCATATATGGCCTTTAACTCCCTGAAGTCATGAGACTGTTCTGCATATTTGTTTCCTGGTCTATATGTAGCAACAGCCCATGAATCTTCAGTACATAGATCATTGGTTCCTGACATCTTAGTTCTACTCCTATGCATTTAATTTTTCATATTCAGGTCTGATGAACAACAGGAAACCACCCTCTTTCTGAGAGGGTTCTAGATTTTGTTTTTCTTACCTCATCTCCTGGGAGTCCTGTTTCCTCATTACCTACCCAATACCTAACTTCTCACTATCACGAGATAAACTTAAATCTTTGTCTTGATAGTAGTTTCCCCAGTTTAACGTTTTTTTCACACAAAAGAAAACATTGATACATCTAGTTAAAGCCATAAAATGAGAGAATACAATAATATTTTAAGAAGATAATAGAGAAAATTGAATAAAATGGGAGAAATATAACCTTAATATAGTACTGAACACAATCATTATAAATGTTCTAAACTCATCAAAATTAAATGAGAGGAACGAAGGGAAGGAGGAGGGTGAAGAGGAGGCAAAGGCTCTATAATTAGTTAACAAATATAAAATATAAAAAAATAAAAATATTTAATACAGAAACATTACCCAGAAAATTATTTTCTATGAGAGGAAAACATTAATAGTTAAGTAAGAAAGCCCAGAGGTCTAGAGAGCTGAAAAAAAAATGTGCATTTGGTAATAATATCTAAAGAAAAAAATGTGAAACATTTACTACCAAAAATAAAATTTAAAGCAAAATATAATTGAAAAAAATCAGAATTATAGCCATATTGAAATATTCATTAAGCAAGAAAACAGTTTTTTCTTTACTAATTCATGTGGTCAAAAAGGATCTGGGCCTTTAAGATGCAGAGTTAAAACAAGCCACTTGGCCATTACATTTTCATTTGATGGTATCCTTAGATAAGATTATATATGATATTCATGTAGGGAATATTATTCCTTCACTGGTCCCATTGCTTCCCAAGGGCTTCTATAATTGCCCTTTATCTCTACTGCTTCTCCCTCTTATCTGTCTCTATAGTATCATTATGAGAAAAACAGCATGAGATACCATGGTGAATATGTTAAATGACCAGGATAGCACTTACAATCAACTACTACATTCTTCTAGCATACCTTCAGGTTGAAGAGGCTGGGATGCTAAACGTTTATTTCCCAGACCCCTTTGTGATTGAGATTTGGGATGTCAGATCAGTTCTGTCAATTAGCTATCATGTGACATTCACAAGCAGCATTGTGTCTTCTTTTTCCTTTAGTTTTTGCTGTCAGAAAAGCTAAGTCATAAAGCATAATTGGAGGGTTTTGACAGCCATTTTTCATCAATAGCATTAGCTTAAGGAGCATAGATACAAATGTGGAGGTGACAAGAGTGGCTTGACACAGCTTCCCTAAGACTGGAGCTAGGGACATTGCTGGCCAATGGTGAAGACAACAGTGGTATTAGTTTCCTGATTTTTGAACACCAGCTGCTAGGAGGCAGTTATTCCAGTGGGGGAAGTCACGGTTTACTGGATCAATTAAAGAAATCTAGGAGAAAAGAAAATCATCCTAAATATTTTAGATGAAGAGGCTTTAAGGGATTATTTCCAGAAGTGAGAGCAGCATAAAAAGAGTATAATATGGATCAAAGTGCCCAGCAGGAGTTAACATTTCTAGTGATGAGAAATCAAGGCAAATAAAAAATGTTCCTGGATTCCAGTTATACTGTGGAGGAAGCACTTGAGGGTAAGAGCTTAAGTCTTGGAGAGAGATAGCCTCTGCTAGAGGTTAATGATGTAGTTTAATTGTCTATTTATTTGTATTAGATGTATTTATGCTCAAAATAAATACTTCTATGGATTATATTTCCCACAATAAAGACTTGAGCCCTGAAAATAAAGTTATCTTCCTGATTCCATATTCTGACTCTATGATTCCTATGTAACTCTTTAACCACAACCAAAAGGAAATTTATAATCCCATATCATGTCTTCTAGAATTTTCTATTTGACTCACTCCAAGACACGTTCATTCCTACCCCTTCATATCAAATTATTGTCAAAGCTACTAAGGGCTTTCACTTTTTCAGACCATTTCAGTTTTCATCTGTCTCACCATTGAAATTTTTCTCTTGCCACAATATTCTGCTGTTTTTAACTCCCGACTCGTTACTTCACAGAATCCATTATTAAATTGATTTCATAAGCCCAAACAAAATATTTGAGAAATTTCCAGTTTTAGCTTTTAGACCTCTACTTCTTCCTGAAGAGATTTTATTTAATTCTTTATTTAACACACTTTCTGTTCTGATCTCTCCCACATTGCTGTCTCCAGACCCTTTTTCCTTTGTATTTCCAACTCATAAACCAATGTCTCCTCAGCACCTATATCTTTATGTTAGATAATTATCCCAAGTGTAACTAATTGTGTCCAGCTTGATCTCTTCATGGTTTTTCACTCTCAGTAAACAAAAGAACCACCAGGTGCAGGGTGCAAGCTCTAACTGTTTGGTGCCAGACTCCTTTCTCATGCCTTATAGTGAATCTGACAAGAACTGGTACCCAACTCAGGTTTAAATATACTGAGAGCCTCTGAATTCTTCATTATTTCTACTGCTAACACTTTAACCAAAACTATCATAATTCTTACGCCTAAATTGTGGAGATTACTATATTGCCTCACTGGTATTACTAATAATTTTTCCATTGTTTTCTTGTCCATACATACATCTGAATGGTCTTTTAATGGTTGCTGTTAAATTTGGTTAGATTATGTCATTTCTCAGCATATACTAGATGGTTCATATGTCAAAGGATCATTCAACATCATTCCACAGCCATAAACCCAGAATAGCACAGCTTATTCTGTCTGCTCATTGTCACCACACTCATCTTTACCTCAAAGATCTCTCGTCTTCAAATACCAAGCACACACTTGGCTGAGGACCTAATTACTTCCTATTCTCTCTGTTGGGGTTTTCTTCTAGAAACTCATTTGTTTTCTGGTCTCCTATTTCCCTTGATGTGCTATATAAAATGAAAAACGTTTTTCTTAGATCTTCATATCTTAAATTGTACATATGTCCACCTGATGTGTGATGTGTGTGTGTGTGTGTGTGTGTGTGTGTGTGTGTGTGTGAATGCTACTTAGAAAAGATACTTTATCTGGCCAAATGTTCTCAGATCTAAAGTCCAAGACTTTGTGTTGATTCTTCCTTCAGTTTCTCAGCTTAAAGGTGTATTCTTTTGTGAATGATCAATATAAATATTGATAAATAAAGAGTTAACTGGCCTGTGTATGTGTGGTATTGGGAATTGTATCCAGGGGTGTTCTACCTCTGAGCTATACCCAAAGCCTATTTTATTTTTTAATAACACAGACACAGAGTTTAATGACATAGACTCTTACTTACTTCCTCTTACTTACTTACTTAATTACTCTTGCTGAGGGCCTCACTTAGTTGCTGAGGTTGGCCTCACACCTGCAGACCCCCTCCTGTCTCAAACTTCTAAGTACCGGGATTCCAGGTATGTACCATCACATTTGGTTCTTTTTTTATTGGAAATATTCATGTTCTGCAGAGAGATGATAAGAATCATCTCTCACTTTTAGTAAAATTTGGGATGCTATCATATGGAATATCTACATTGTATATTTAAATGAACAGTTCTGAAAAAGTTGCCTCTAATGTATTCCCTGAACCCTCCTATCCCTAGTGAAATCTCATAATTTATTCCTGTTGGAAGACATTGTTGTGGCTGTTTCAACTAGAGTAACAGGTGACATCCCTTAACTAAAGAGTTCCATCTGTTTTCTCTTGGGTTGTAGGCTGATAGCTAGCATTTAATTTCAACATAATCCATCTGGGAATATGCTGTGCCTGCTAGGAAGGAAAGAGATATTACAATGAAGAGCTACAAAATTTCCCTGGCAATTACCAGCAGGAGGAAGGCAAATAAACAAGGGATGCCATTTTGAGGATGCTTGATTAATAGGGCAACATGTAAAACTTAGTGATTACCAATTCTTCTGAGGGGATAAAGATTTAATTTAATGTCCAGGCAGAGATCCCAGTAAGTAGAGACAACTAACTATTCTAGAGAATGCAGAAAGTAATGCTAAGAAACATGGCTGAGTCACCATGATATAATAGAAGCTTAGGAAAGATGTAATACAGAGTTTACTATATTAAATGAGTGCAGAGGATTAGCCAAGGATAACGTTTCAAACCCTGATACACACTTTTCATTAAAAGCATCAGGAACACATTGGTGGGAGGGCATCATCATAGCTAAAATACAAGTTATTCTTTTGTGTGCCTGAATTTGATCTTAGGAAAAGTGGTAAATTATTATGTAAAAGGATAATGAAACCCCAAAATAATATACACAAGGTGGAGATGGTTGCAAAACTAGAATTCCTGAGGACATAATTATGTAACAAAAACCAACAAGAGCTAAGGTGCAAAATCTATAAGTAGTGTAGTGATAATCAATTGCATATAATGTTTTTAGGGACAAAGAATATAGGCAGTCTAGTAGGGTATGGGTTAGAAAATGCCATAAGAAAATGTCAAGCATAAAAAAGAAGAAAGTTGAAGGTGGTCACCCCAATAATGAGTCATAATTCTTTCCTTTTCCTTAGAACTCTTAATTTTTTAGATTTATATCCCATTTATTGACTGGACAGATAGCCAGAGTGTTAGAAGGAAGGATTTCTGCACCAGAAAAAAGTATGTGTTCTTCCAGTTCTTTTTCCCAAGAATCCTATAGTTATTTACTCAGGTGACAGCAAATAGATGATAGGGGCATAGGCAGACATTTTGATAACTGTTGGAAATAGATTCTGAGTTGATATTGATTTCTGAAAACACTAAGTGTTTTCATAGCTTATGGGGCTAGATAACCCATGGAACCCTGACTTAAGTTCTATTCACTGTGTGCATATTGGGTATGTAAAACCCAGGTATTCAACCTCCAAGCTTTCAGATGTCTAATTGGAATTCGCATAATGGAGTATACCTAAAATGGAACACTTCCATTGTAGTTTAAGAGCTATCATAATAGGGAAGGACACTAATGATTTGAATATGGTGTCTCCTGAAAAAGCTTGTATTGTCAATAAGAAAATAGTCAGAGGCAAAATAATTGAATCAGTGATCTGGTTTAATCAGTGGAAGAATCTACTGAGGAGTTAGTAGTTTGAAAGGATCCACTGGGTAGTAGCTGAAGCAGTTGGAGCATGACTAGAGGAGACGGGTGACTAGGAATGTGGCCATGAGGACTATATCTGTCCCTGGTCTCTTCCAGCTGTTCTTTCTGCTTTCTGTTTGCCAAGAGATGAGATGCTATCCTCTCACACATGCCATACTGTTTAGATATCTGTCCTAGAGTTTGATGACTATGGAAGCTGCCTCTGAAATTGTAAGCCCAAATAAACATTTCTTCCTCAATGTTATTCATGTCAGATATTTTATTTATGATTACAGAAGAGTGGACTAAAACAAAGACATTTAAACTTCTGAAATTAACTATACCTTGGTCCAAGAAAGGATATCAAAATTTTATTATATTACGGGGATTATTTAAACATTGAAAGGTTAAATAATTCATCAGTTGTTCCTATCATATTTTCACTTCATTTATCAGTCTGGCCCCTTTACAACCTGAAGTCTTCATGGAGAATATATAAATACCATAAATTCAACTTAATAGTAATCACACCTGAGACTATGTTATCGTTTTAGAATGGTTAATATGGCATTGGGTACATGTTATTTGGACATTTCTTGGTCTTTTCTTGCACATTATATGTATGAATGATCAGGTGCAGCAGTGCTGGAATGGGATAGATATTATTGCTAGTAGTTTGTAAACATTGTTCCCCAAGACCTGACAATGTGGTAATTGATGTTATATATATAGTTTTAAAAACAGAGTGTTTTGTGACTGTGGAAAAGGAAACAGTTATGGACTGAGACCAACTGCTTTAGTTAGGTGATAAGTTTATTCTACTATGAACCTCCCTTATTTTAGAATTCTCAAAAGGAAGTCAGTCCCATGGGAATCACGTGGAGTATATCCTCAAATATGCTTGAAGAAGTAGATCCATACATTATGAAGGGTGAGCTATGGAGGTGATAATATATGCTGGTTGGATTTCCTACTGCAGGGAACAGATTGTCTGGCATCGACTGCTCTCATTTGTCCAGATTTACTAATTCTATCTTGCTCAAGGTTTGCTTGTAAGTAGTCGTTGTGCCCAGCACGAATAAAAAAACATTGTCATTTGTATGGAATATTGCTCTTCTTAAACAGCAATATTTGATTGAAGACTCCCAGAGACCTGGCCAGAAACACCCTCAAAACTATTCAAAAGATTAGAAGCTTTCTGAACCAATTTATTTTCTCCCCTGATGTTTTCATATCATTCATACTAGTATAATAGTCTATAAGATTCTTACTCTTTATCCTTAAAAAGTGTTGTTTTGCTAATAAATCTCTTGTAGGTTTAGTCCTGGCTTACCATCTGCTTCACAGAAGGACCAAAGACAAATACTTTTATAGCTTTTTATAAAGATTTCTTGAGTTTATGTAACATTTTTCATTATTTTTAGATTTTCCTCCTCTTTTACATCTTCAACTTCATTCTTTCCTCAGACCTTCTCTTGTGCTTTTGTTTGTGTGCAATGTAGATAGAGAAATAAAATCAAGAAGTGTTTGTCTATACAAAGACAAACACTAATCAACGGCATTGTTTTGTTAATCAGTAAAGATCTAATTTTTGTGAAATCATGATTACTATAAGCCAGCTTTATCATTCAGGTTTTATTTGAGGTTGATATTTGATTCTATATTTCTAACTTGTAGATTCTTTATACCTCCCAATTAACTTATGAATTCTTCAGTTTTTACAAACAACAATTAAGAATTCCACTTCATTATAGTTTTTCTAATAGCAATGCGCAATAAAAATGCTTTGCCTAATAAATCTAAAACTTACTTAAAATATTATAATTTTGACTTCTATCTTAAGTAGAGACTAATTTTAAGCATTTACTCAGAGCTGAAATTAACAGTGAATTCATGTGGTAAGAAAAAACTCACAGTTATATTATTTTCAAAGCATCTAAGGAAGATTCAGGCAATGCTATTGAATTAGATTGTGTTTTTCTTCTATTTTTTATCTATTAAAGAGAACTATTAAAGAGAATTTACTGTATCATTCTTACTTAATATTATCCTTTGTGAGAAAACATATAACAATGTTAATGAAAGGTTAATATCTGCTTCATGCATTTCTACACAGTGAGAGAATGAATTGTGTTAAATCACTAATGGGAATATTTTCTTATATTCATCTAGTTAGTTCAGAAATATTTATTGCATACCTTTTATCATGCCAGGCACTATGGTCAACAGTAAAAACGTGGCGAATATAGTACTCATAAAAACTACCAAATGAGTTACAACAGAATGGGAAATATAGTATGATAAAAATGTGGTGCTCAATTAAAGGTAAAACTCAGAGACTGAACTTATTCAGATAATGGGATGTCTAACAACACTGGAAAGCATTTTATTCACTTGTTTACTGATAGAAAACACTAACATATTTGTGCATAGAGGAAATGCAATTCATGTTATAAATAATCTTCCACTCCTGGGTATATTTCCAAAGGGACCGAAATCAGAATATTATAGTAATACATGCATATCTATGTTCAGAGCAGCAAAACTCATAATGATCAAATTATGAAACCAACCTATGTGTCCATTAACAGATAAATTAATTAAAAATTATGGGATATTCACACAATGGAATTCTACTCAGCAATAAAAAAGAACAAAATTATGGCATTTGTAGGAAAATGGATGGACATGAAGAATATAATGTTTTAAGTGAGATTAACCAGTCACAGAAAGTGAAGGATCATGTTTTTTCTCATATGTGGAAGCTAGAGAATAATTGGATACAAAAGGGATTTTATTTGCTTATTTTTTTGATTATTATAATTATATATTATATCGGGATATAGAACATTAGAAAAATTCATGCATACAACTCTTGAAGCACTTGCTACCAGGTCCCTCCACTCATGTCTTTGAGATTAAAATTAGAAATTTTGTATCAGTTTGTAGCATTATATCAACTGCTATGCTCTTTGTGTCTTTGCCTCCCTTCTCACTTCCCTAAATCCCCTCAGTCACTCCACTGGTGTATTTACTTTTTTACCTGATGTTATTCTTATTTCTGAGTATCTCTTTAGTTTCCACATATAAGAGACAACACACATCTACTCATTTTTTTAGACTGGTTAATCTTGCTTATTATAACATTCTCAAATTCCACTCATTTTTATTGCAAATAGCATGATTTTGTTTTTTATGACTGAGTTAAATTCCATTGTGTATGTATATACCAAAGTTTTGTGATCCATTTATCTGCTGATAGACACCTAGGCTTGCTTCATAATTTAGCTATTGTAAATTGTGCTACTGTGAACATGGGTATGAAAATATAGCTATAACATTCAAATTTAAATTCCTTTGGAAAGATACATAGGAGTACTATCTATGGGTCATATGGTAGTTCCATTCTCAGTCTTCTGAGAGACTTTCACACTGATTTTCTAGTGGCTATACTAGTTTACACCAACAGTGTATAAAAATTTCTATATCTCCACATACACACCAAAATTTATTATTGTTTGTGTTTGATGGTTGCCATTCTAACTGGAGTTAGATGGAAGATGGAATCTCAGTGTAGTTTGATTTGCGCTTCCCAGATTGCTAGAGATGTTGAACATTTTTGTATATATTTGTATTTCTTTTTTTGATAAATGTCTATTTAGTTTGGGTGCTGATTTTTGACTTGGTTATTGTGTGTGTGTGTGTGTGTTAATATTTTTAAGCTTTTGTGTATTCTAGGTATTAGTTCTTTGGCAGACGAGTAGGTGGCAAAGATCTCCCATTTTATAGGTTCTGTCTGTAGATTATTGATGACTTCCTTTGCTGCACAGAAGTTTTTTAATATAATGCCATCAATTTATTAATTCTTGTTTTAATTTCCTGATCTCTTAGGCTCTTACTGAAGAACTTTCTACCAGTACCAGTATGTTGGAGTGTTGGTCCTTGGACTACTTCTAGCATTTTCAAAGTTTCAGGTCTAGGAGAAACCCTAGTGGCACGAGGGGGTGGTCTAAGGGAGGGGAAGGAGTGGGAGAATTAATGAAGGAATCACTTCCATTGGCATTATGCACATATGTGAAGCTACCAATGTCAATCCCAATGTATGAGGAAGGGGGAGAGTAAAAAAGGAGCTGGAGGAAAGCTAAGTGTTGAGTCACTATCATTATATGATATGTCACTATCATGATAAATTATATTATGATATGAGACAGTAATGCACAAATACAAGTATTAAAAAAAAAAAAAAAACCCTGCTCTTTCAGGGCCCAATTTTTTCCAGCGATAAGAGGATTAGTAATTATTTTACACTAGGAGAAGGTATAAGAGGTCTGTAGCCTTCCTAAGGTTCCTATTCCATACATATTTTCTTTAGAAGGTGTTCACAATGGCAAGAATAGATAGTATTACATAGTGTTGTAGATTGTACAATGGGGAGGATATTTCATATATCTTGACCCTGCTGACATCTTCTACTTAGAATAGGTACATTATTAGAATCCATCTGAAGGAATTAGCATGTACAAAATGATATTCATAAGTTTTAAAGGAGCTTAGAAAGGCAAAGAAAGAAAGCAAGGAGGGAGAAAAGAAAGCAAGGAAGGGAGGAAGGAAGGAAGGGAATAATTCTCTTTATTTGTAATCAGAACATATTTTCACAGCTTGTAGGTTTATTCAAAATTTCAGTGTATGGTTAAGCCTTGGAGCTCTACATCACAAGTACATGGGCAGTACCCTGGAATAGTGAATAGTTGTTAAGATGCACAATAGTTCTAAACCCGGAAAGGAGACATGGTCCTTTATGAGATCCTTACGGATATCTAGAGTCGTGGCTCACAGGAAGCATCATCATAATAGATAACAAGATTCACCAACAGGTGTTAGTGACGTGTTGCAACATATTAAATCAAACCTATTACTAGAAAAAATATATTCACTAATATTGAATTACCAGTAGTTTATAACTAGGTCTGATTTCTTTGGCCTATGTCACATCTGAGTTCTTAAAAATTTATTTGAAAGAGATGATAGAGACCTTTAAATCGCCAAATTTCTCCTTCTCATTCTTGAGAACATAGCTAAATTACATTTACAAGCCAAATTGTCTGTTATATTTGGATTTAAAATGTTGCCCAAAATTTCATGTGTTGGGAATGTGGCTAGGTTTGAAGGCAGTACATGGCTGCAGGGGGTGGATCCTTGGGGGTGCTGCTAGGGACTTTATCTTTTCCTTTCCCTTTCCTTGAACCTTTTTTCTCTCTCTTTCTCTGCTTCCTGTTGCTATGAATTGAGCACTGTTTTAGCTTTCCACCATGCTCCAAAACCCTGCCACTGCAAGCAGCTGACCATAGACTGAACTGTGAAATTGTAAGTGCTAAAATAAATCTTTTTCCTCTAAGTTGTTCTTGTCAAGCATTTTTTTGTCACACTGTCAAAAAACTGATTAAAATATTGACATTTAGTGTGGCCTGGAGTTCAGGATTTTTTAAATAACATATGTGCAATTGACAAATGTTTCACTTCCAGTCTAGACATTTAAAAATATCCTACATGCTTTAATTCAAATTGTTTCTATCTCAGATAGCTATGTTGAGAAAAAAAAGAGATCCTTAAAGATGATAGAGCCATAGAAAGAGGTGACACAATCATCATGGTCTTTACAGGATATGTGGAGAAACACATTTACCTGAACATCCACTTATAATGAAAAAATGAAAATATTTTTTTTGCTCTATTTTAGTCCAATTTAAATAAATCATAGTTAACTTACTTGAAGAAATGAGTCTCTATAAGGTAAATATTTTATTTCTGCGAAAGCTATACATATACATATATGCCTATATATATCTACTGCTAAAATTATATATATATGTAAATACACATGTGAATAATTTTTTAATTCAGTAGAGTGAAGGAATTCTAATTCTGTTAACAGATTAAACTCTCAAAAAACCACTAAAAACGATAAAAAATTGGGCAACTAAAATGAATAAATACTTCACAAATGGCCAATAAATATATGCAAATAATATTTGACATTATTACCAATCAGGAAAATTCATATCAAAGCTACACTGACTGATGATTATCATCCTAACTGGAATAAATCATCAAGAATGCAAATAACCATAAATGCTGGTGAAGATGTGGATTATAGGAA
Organism: Graphiurus murinus; assembly: GCA_004027655.1. Taxonomy (NCBI): domain Eukaryota; kingdom Metazoa; phylum Chordata; class Mammalia; order Rodentia; family Gliridae; genus Graphiurus; species Graphiurus murinus. The sequence goes on from PVLC010003795.1 coordinate 17,086, forward strand.
TTTTATGCACTGTTGATGGGATTGTAATTTAATACAACTATTATGAAGATAATTATGAAGATTCTTCAGAAGACTAGGAATAGAAAAACCATGTGACTCAGCTCTAACACTGCTGGATAACTTCCCTAAAATATCAAAGTCAGAAGAAAACATGATACATACAAACTCATTTTTATCTTATCCCAATTCAAAATAGCCAAATTGTGGATCCAGGCTAAGACTCCATCTGCAGATGAAGGGATGAAGAAAATGCAGTATATATATATATATATATATATATATATATATATATATATATATATATATATATATATATATATATATATATATATATATATATATATATATATATATGAGTTTTATTCAGCCATAATAACAAATTTATGTAATTTGTAGTAAAAATGATAGAACTATATAATATTATGATATTTAAGAGCAGCCAGTCTCAGAAAGTTAAAGGTTATATGTTTCCCTCATATGTGGAAGGTAGAGAAAAAATATAATACAATGGTGACTTTTGATAAATGAAGACAGAGACCTGTAGAAAAGTTAAAAGGGATCAGGTAAAGGAGCTATGAAGGGGAAAATAAAGGACCAAGGGAGAAAACAGTTCAAATAATTTTATGTCCATATCTCCTGAGAGTATCACTACCAATCTCATTAACATGTGAGAACAGAGGAGGGGAGAGAGAAGTGGGATGTGAAGGAAAATACATCAACTGATGAATGCTTGTATGTTTGTATCATTTTGAATCTCACTAAGATGTACAATTATAATGCATCAATACAAGTATAAAAAATAAAAAATGCACACAAAGTTCCATAAACATATTCAAAGGTATAACCAATTTTTAAAATTTTAATTACAACAAAATAATTTTATTTTTCCAATTGACATTCTTCTCAGAGTACCTACTTACATACCTCTGAATGTAAGTAATAGTTGAAGTCATATGTAGCTTTGCTTCACAATCATTATGTGACGGAAATTAAAATCTGTCTCGTTCTTGTTCTTTGTACTAGTTAAAATGCTAACATCTTGTTACTTGAGGTGGTTTATAAAATAAGACAAAGATATAACAAATTACTGATACTATTAATAATAAATATTTTTAAATTTGCAAAGGAATTAAAATTGGAATCATATAAATTATCATAAAGAATAAATGATTCAAAGAACATGTGTAAATGATATCATTAATTTAAGTCAATTTCATTTTAAATTTATATTTTCTCAAGTTGAGAAATTCTTATTTTATATCATTATAGATATGCTCAAGAAAGTAATGTTTAAACACACTTATTTTTTTTTAACTGTATATTAAATATTTTTGTAAAAATATATATCTCAAATTGAGTAGGAGAATAACTTTTACATATTGAGGGGATTCACTTGGAGTGTCTCTTTTACTGGTATAAGGGGTTCTTATATAGCATGTATTGCATGAGTACTTCTCAATGCTAGAGTCATCAGTTAGCCTGTTGCTTTTCTGCTGAGGAAACCCTGGTGTTTTGACATTGATTAAAATGGCAGAGCTGCCCAATTGTGGTTTTGGTGGTGTTTCTGAGGAAGGTTGGTTTTTAGTTGATGGACTGGATGGAGAAGATCTATCCTCAGTGCCAGCAAGCATGATCCAATCAGCGGGGCACTCAGGTGAAATAAAATTGTCCTAGGAAGGACACATTATTGTTCTTTTTTTCCCATTCTGGGATACCCCTTTCTTCTTGCCCTTCAACATCAGAATTCTAGGTTCTCAAACTCTTGTGCCCCTGGAACCATACTAGCAGATCCTCTGTTTCTTGATCCTTCCTCCTTGGACTAAGCACTTTACGACCTATTTCCTTGGTTATGAGGTCTTTGGTCTTTGACTACACCATGTTCCCTGGTCGTCCACCTGTCAGACTGTGGAACTTGGCCCATATCATGATCTGAGCCAATTTCACTAATAAATCATTTTTTCTCTCTCTTTCTCTCACCTGACTGTATCATATGTCTTTCAAATATAATGTTTAATAGAATTCAGTAAGAAAAGCTTTTAATATTGCATGAAGCTTAGGAAAGTATGTTTTAGAAACCACAAGAGTTGCTAAGTATGTTTTAAAGGAAGCTGAGATTTTAAAAGATTGCAGATATAAATTCGCCATCCTTTCAGGTGAGAGCAATCATTTTAATGGTGTATGTATGCATTACTGTGGTCTGAATTTGTGTGTTCTCGCACAATTCATATGTTGAATTCCTTTTTCCCAAGGTGATAGCAATAAGGCCTTTGAGAGGTGAATGGATCCAGAGGATAAAGTCTTTATGAATAGTTATTAGTACCCTGATAAAAGAGACCTCATTTGCTTCTTCTACTAAGTGAGGTTATGTTGAGAGGGAAATGTTTGTGAATCTAGAACTGTGAGAAACAAATTTCTGCTTATAAGCCACTCAGTTTATAGTATTTTGCTGTAACAAACTGAATAGACTAAGAAATGCCAGTGTATGTTTATGCAATTGAAGGAAATTTGATTTTATTGTAGTAGTATTCAAATACCAGATCAAGAATGCCAAAATGATTTGCTTAATGCCCTGCTTACCATTAATATTCAGATTTTTAAATATAGAAATCACTTTAAATATTCCCCTATATCTGGATTTAGAAAATATTTTTCTTAAAAAAAATTTACATGATTATAAATTTATTCATGAGTAGACCTGTATGTTTGTTTATTTGGGGATAGAACTCAGGGCCTTATGCCTTATGTCTGGTAAGCATTCTACCACTCAGTTATATCCCAGGCCACTTTTATTTAACAGGGCTTCCTTAGTTCCCCAGGTTGGCCTTAAACTTGTGCCTCTCCTACCTCAGCCTCCTGAGTATCTGGAATTCCATGTGGTTGTCTGGTGTTTGAGTTGTTGTTTTCAGTAGAATTATGTCTGTTTGGCTAATCATTTGGAGGGCTGATACTCTGATTTTGCATGCCCAATTCATATCAAAGAAATGGAGTAAAAATACCAATGCTGACAGTGTTAAAATATTGATCACTTTTGATATTTTATACTGACCAAATATTGTAAATATTAAAATGTTTTATTTGGGCTATTGTTTAGATATTTATTTTCTATTTTTTTTTTTTACAATTGATGCTGAATAGTCTGCATATTTACAAGGTACGATGTGAATTTTCATAGATGTATATGTTGTATAATGATTAAAACAAGGTAATTAGCACCACTGTGGACAACTCAGGCTATTCCTTCTTTCCCAACATAATAAGTTTACAAACTTATTATTTCCAATTTTAATTTTTTGTCATTTTATTTTTATAGTGGTGCTAGAAACAGAGATTAATACATCTGAAATTGCAAAACTGTTAAGCTGAAAATATTTATCCAGTAATGATCATGAGAGTTTACACACACACACACACACACACACACACACACACACACACACACACAATTATTCTTGTATCACTGAGGTATAGTAAATTTTATTGCAAATATAAAAACAAGTATTGAAACCATGACACAAAAGTCTTCCAAATGAACTTATATGAAGTAGAGATTAAAAAGTAAGTTCAAAATCACTAAATATATAGATGCTTCTGACAATGCAACGACCTATCACAATCTATCCACTTTAGGCAGGATATTGTTTCTTTTAATTAATATTGAATGCTACAGAACTCTTCAGTTTTTTCTATCTTGTGATTAAAATGTGTAAGTGTATTTCTAGGGAAAATAAAACTTGTAATTATAGTCAAGGTCATAATTTTTTTTAGAGTATTGAATATCAGATATCAAAACTGAATCTTATATTTTTTTAAATTTTTTTGCAGTATTGGGGATTGAACTCAGGTGCAATCTACCTCCAAGTTACCCCCAGTCCTATTTTTTATTCTTTACTTTGAAACACGGTCTCACTAAGTTGTGGAGTGCCTCACTAGGTAGCTGAGGCTGGCCACGAACTCGGATCCTCTGGTCTCAGCCTCCCACGTACTGGGATTACAAGTATGTGCCACCACGCCTGGCTCTGAATTTTTTATTTTTAATATCCCAGAACAATAACTCACAGTTTCATGAATTTTCAAAACTTCCACTCAGTTTTTCCTTCTCTTCACTTTCAAATTACCTGCTAAATATTTTCCCCATTTTAAACTAGATGGTCTCATGTTTACCCAAAGAAACACGGACAGCTATTTTACTCTCAGGAAGAAAGGAGGCTTGAAAAGAAAGCTACTGTGCTGAGGAAGGCAGGGCAGAACATAAGAAAAAATTGGGTTCTTGATGACTTCATTAGCCTACTGAATTAAACAATACAGGAAGTTCCTGGCCTTTCAAGTCCTTCCTATATGAGATAATACATTTTCTTCATGAGCTGAAATTTTTATTTTTAATTTAATTTCCAGGCAAAAGCACCATATGTAAGTAAATTTTAATTTCCTTGAAAGTAGCATAACATATTTTTGTAAAGCAAAATAGGACACAATACTAAATAATTATGTAACACAAGATACAAATCATTTTCTATTTATAAGAAACAGTTTTGGCTATAAAAATTTTCTGTACAAGGCTTTTAAGTGCCTGATCTGTGACCTCTAAATATTCTTTGCCCTTATGCTTTTTCAGTACATCATATGTTACCTTCAAATATTTTTCACTCAAACTTTTAAATTTTTTTTAGTAGTAAAGCTGTATCTTTCTGTAATGGTTTAGATTTAGAAATGCCCCCCCTAGTCCTCACAGCAACAAATGGGGTTTGGCTGCCAATGAGGGGTATCTGGGGGTGTGGGCCTTGGGGATTATACAAAGTCTCTCTTCCTGCTTTTCTTTCTCTCTCTCTCTCTCTCTCTCTCTCTCTCTCTCTCTCTCTCTCTCTCTCTCTCTCTCTCTCTCTCTCTCTCTCTCTCTCTCTCTCTCTCTCTCTCTCTCTCTCTCTCTCTCTCTCTCTTTCCCTCCCCATCTCTTTTCAGTCTCCGTTATGTCAGAATGGAGTCTAGTGTTAGCCTTCTCTCTACTTCCTGGTCTTATGTCCTGAACCCCTCAGAACTGGCCTCATATGGACTGAACCTCTAAATCTCCAATAACACTGTGAGCAAATAAGTCTTCATACCTCTAAGTTGTATGATCAGTTGTCTTGATTATTGTACTGATAATGTTGAGCAAGTCACCCTACTTTAAGGTGGATACATTTTGTTCACTAATGATAGAAATAATATAAAAGATGAGCAAATAGTGTGCCAAGAGATCATGAAAAAAAATTCAAAATGTTAAGAAATCAACTGGAAGGAATATAATATTCTAAAGCAAATTTTATATTATATGTGAATTATATTAAGTAAATATAATAATGAATGTCTCAAAGTAAATCAAACATTTAACATTTTTATAAATATTTTTCTTAATGATTTTTGTGTAAAACAAAAATATTCTTATGGTAATAAATCAAGGTTTGGAAGCTGGGCGTGGTGGTGCACGCTTGTAATCCCAGCATTTGGGAGGCTGAGACTGGAGGATCCGGGTTCGCGGCCAGCCTCAGCTACATAGTGAGGCACTCCGCAACTTAGTGAGACTCGGTTTCAAAATAAAGAATAAAAAATAGGGCTGGGGGTATAGCTTGGAGGTAGAATGCCCCTGAGCTCAATCCCCAGTACCGCAAAAAAAAATAAAATAAAATAAAATAAAATAAAAAATAAATAAATAAATAAATAAATAAATAAAGGTTTTTTTTTTTTTTTTTTTTTTTTTTTTTTTTTTTTTTTTTTTTTTTTTTTTTTTTTTTTTTTTTTTTTTTTTCTCGGTACAATTTGTCAAAAATAGGATACAGTATTCACTTATTCTTTTAAAATTTTTATGTGGTTGAACACACAAACACTAGTTTAACATCTTAATAATTATAATGCATAGTGGTACCCAATATACTGATTTTGTTGTGAAATCCCCATACCACCTATTACTACATCTTATTTTTGTTTTGTTTTTAGATGGTATGACACTTCATTGCTCATGCTGGTCTCAATTTCCTAGGTTAAAGTGATCTTCCTTTCTAGCCTACTGAGTAGTTAGAACTACAGGCAAGTGTCACATTAAGGTGCCCAGCCTCCATTATATTTTTAGTCTTGTAAAACAAAAACACTGTAACTGTTAATCATTAATTCCTCATTACTCTTTCCCAAACCCTGAGAAGTACTATTTTTCCTTTCTGTCTGAATTTTAACTACTCTAAGTACCTCATATGATTTGAAATTTTATAATATTTCTCTTTTTTGACTGGTTTACTTTATTTAGAATAATATCATCAAGGTTCATCCAAGTTATTCATTTTTAAGCCTGAAAAATACTTCATTGTATGACACACCACATTTTGTGTGTTCATTCATCAGTGGACACTTGGGTTACTCCCAAATTTCAACTACTATGAATAATGCTGCTATCAACATAGGTGTACAAAAATCTTTTTGCATTCCTGTTTTAAATTATTTTAGGTATATGCACACAAGTGGGATTTCTAGACCATACAGTGATTCTATTTTTATTTTTGATGAACTGCATATAGTTTTCCATATCAATTGTACTATTTTACCTTTGTACCAAAGTGACCCAATGTTTTTAATTTCTCTACATTCTTGCCAACTTGTATTATTTTCTATTTTTTTTAAATAGCCATTCTGAGGGGTTTGTGGAGGTATAACATTATAACTTTGGTTGCATTTCCCAAAAGATTAGTGATGTTCACTGTCTGTTCATGTATTTATTGGTAAATTGTATATCTTCTTTTAAGAAAGGATAGTTCAGCCGGGCCTGGTGGCGCACACTTGTAATTTCAGCATTTGGGAGGCTGAGACCGGTTGGCGGCCAGTCTCAGCTACCTAGTGAGGCACTCCGCAACTTAGTGAGACCCTGTTTCAAAATAAAGAAAAGCTTGTTCAAGTATTTTGCCCATTTCTGTTTTTTTTTTAAAATTAAGAACTTTACACTTATTTTCTTTATCAATCTTCTATCATAAGCATAATTTGCAAACTTTCTTATTTTTAGGTTATATTTTTACACTTTTCACTGTTTGAATACATAATTCTCTTTTTTTTTCAGTTTTTATGTAGTCTAATTTGTCAGTTATTTTCTTTCATTGAATAGTTTTCTGTAATGTCCAAGAAATCACTGCCAAATAAAATATTGGAATGGTTTTGCTGTATGTGTTCTAAGAGTTTTATAGTTTTACATTACGTTAGTTTTGATACATTTTTAGTTATGTTTTGTATTTATTGTTTGGTAAGTCTCCAGCTTCATCCATTGAATCTTAATATTAAATTATATGATCACAATTTATTGAAAAAAAAAACATTTTTCTTTCCCCATTTTATGATCTTGCCACCCCTGTCAAAAAGCTGGACTTTGCAGGTGATCTGCAAGAATTATTGTAGGAATCAGTTTACTTAAATTGCTGAGATGCTCGTTTATTTGTCTGAACTCTGAATAATATAAAATCCATGATTTCTAATATTCCCCAAAGATTGACTTGGGCTAGATAAATTTCCCAATTAATATACCTCATGTATTAACACTTCAGTGTGCTCTTTCCTTAAGAAGGCAGTTGTAACTACTGTCTCTAAGGAAATATCTATGTTCATCACTCCCCATGGTAAGAAAGATATCCCAGGTGTTTATCTCCACCTTTAACAGAAAGTTCTTAAAAAGAGCCAAATAAGAGAAATACTATAATTTTCAAATTCTTACTGAGGGGTTACAAATACAGATACAGATATAGTAGGCATGACTTTATATGTGCGTGAGTGCATGTGTGTGTGTGTCTGTGTGTGTGCCTGTGTGTACTAGCCTATGAACATTAATGATATATTCTTTAATGAGAACAATTTTACCAGAATATATGTACAGACCATTATGTGTGAGTATATTTGCATGTGTGAGAGTATTTCATGTGTATCCATGCCTAAACAGATATCTTGAATTTTTCTTACGTTCATCTAAATATTAATATTATTTTGATACCTTAAAATTTCAAATAATCATTTCTCTGTATCATTTTTCTAGTACACTCTTCAAATATTTGTTTAATCATTAAGGGGGATATATATTCTACTTTTCCAAATAGATCAGTAGAGAAGGCAACTTCTAAATCTTCTTTATGAAGTATAAAATAATTGGATTTGTAAAATTTAAAAGTATACTAATGATTTAAGTAATACAATGGCGTTATGTGATGGTATCGCTACTAATTTCACTAACAATGTGAGTATTGAGGAGAAAAAAACACCAAGAGCTATTTACATGTATGTTTTTAACACATTGAACCTTGCTATGATGTATAATTGCAATTAATTAGTAAAATTTTAAAAGTCTACTACCAGCTTTAGATACTGATGGTAATATTTACATACAGAATAATGTATCATAGGCAATAAATTAAGTTTAAAAATTAACATGATAGAAAATAGAAAAAAATCACAATATGTAAGGGATATTTAAAATGAATTAAGTTGAATTTTATTCAATAAAATGTGTGGTCAGAAATCTTTATTCCTCTTAATTAACTGAATTTATCAAAGGCTAGCATTGTTTGCAATGATTTTCTGGAAAGACACCCTTAATTACTTTGTAAAGTACTACCATAAAGAGAATAAATTCAATCAGTTTGATGTGATTCAGCTCTTTGTAAATAACCTTTAAATCTTAAAGAAAGAATATTTAAAAAGTGATTTTTGTAAAGGGTCTGAAGGTTTCTTGTCAAGTATATAAAGCTAATCCAAACCACTTTACACTAAAGTAACTCATTTAGTTAGTGAAAATTTTCCGGCCCACTGAAACCCAAGTGTATTATGAGGCTTCTGGTGCTTTTATATGGTGAGACCTTAAAGAAATTAAGTCTTTTATAGAAAACCTAGATAACAAAGAGATTTTGTAAGCCCATATTTAAAATTTTTCATTCTAAAAGCAAACTAATACATATGCATTTAACTATAATTTCCCACACTTTGCAATATAAAATGTGGATATTTTCTTCCTTAGTATAACATTTACATACTTTAAGGAAAATACTGTGAGATATGACAAAGCTGATTATATCTTTAACATCTGGGGGGGGGGCAATATTTTCGGGTGTATGTTCTTTGATAAATGCCTGAATTATTATACCAAATACTGTTTTTAAGTTTTGAAAATATAATTACTCAAACTTAAGATTGTGAATGTTTTCATGTACTGATAATTTAATATAATATATCCAAGAATAAGATTAAAAATATTAGAAAAAAAAAATAAAACTTGGAATGGAGAAAGATGCCCTGGTAAAAATACAAATTAGCGTCAAAGTGATAATTTAGATGAGAAAGTCAGAAAGATAAAAAAAAAGAAAAAAACTTTCATATTGTATACTTTATATCTAATTATTTAATTAGACTGTATCTAATGTGTGAATGGATTTCTAAGTTTTGGTCTAATTTCAGCAAAGTCAACCATTTGCTTTGTTTTAATGGCTCATGCTTAATGGAAAACTTTATACTTAACTAGTTCTTACCAGATATTCATCATACAAAAAAAAAAACCAGGAAGTTTTTAATTAATTAAAATATAATAAAATCAGAGATCTAATCTTATAATATTCTTTGCCAAACTTTGAATACAATGTCTTATTTACTGAGGCTACATGCTTATTGTAAAGCAGTTCCACCAATAGCCTCCACCACTTTAATTATGGTAATAGATCTCCAGGAAATTAAATGGAAAAACTATTTAGAAAAAAATCATAGCTAATGTTAAAGGCAATCTATTTAGATAAACAGAATGATGTAGGAGATCTGATTCAACCTTTCAGTTTCTACATAGGTTTCTGCTGTCCTCTGTTCTTATGGCTGTAGGTGTACCTTGGTTGTAGTATGCATGTTTAGCAAATTAAAGGCTTGGTTCAATAACCAGTACCTAAAACAATAAATAAGTAAATAAATAAATCTAAAGTACCGACCAAAAAATAAAATCTTTGGTGGGCAGAGTATACTTTTCAGTGGGAAAGCATCTGCTTAATATTTGCAAGGACTTATGTTCCATCCTTAATACCATCAACCAAATAATTAGAATGATAGTGGTAGATTAAGACAAATTCATATTTTCTATTATAATGATATCTGGATTCTCCATCATAAAATTAAACTGATTTATTGCAAGGAAGATATAATGAGAATTTGTATATAATGATAAGAAACCAAGAGTTTAGAACAAGTGCAATAGTATATATAGTAAACTGGGTTAATTAATATAGCATAATTTGTGTACCATCCTGATGAATGGAAAGGTTTGTCAATGTTATAATAATTCTATTATATGTAATAATAAACCAACTTAATAATATAAATGTAAAATACCTTGTATTTCTTCCTGAGTCTCCTAATCTGGACATCTTTTAGGTCCAATATATAAGATTGCTATCTCTTTCCTCCTGTCTCTGAAATGAAATTGAGTAGCAAATAGAATTAGAATGGTCTTTAGAACTCACAGAGGTGCATACCACACATGATACTTTTGGGGGTCACACAACTTCTTGTTAATATGCAAAATACTTTGGAAAGATAATACTTATGGATATGTGTAACCCCCATCAGAATTAGCAAATACTAGGATTTTGTTCAACTACTTCATGACACTGCAATTATACATTGTGGATTTCTATTTGGCAAATACAATTTTTTAGACCTTAAGAACCTATTATGTCATCAGAAATGTTAGAGATATATTTGTATAGGTGATAAACAGGTAAACAGAAAAAAATTGTTGTGTGCACAAGAAGCAGCTACTAAATATAGCTCTGGGAGAATACATTTTATTCATGAATAGTTTTCCACCTTGTTTTTGGGACAAATGATAACAATTCTAGACACGCTGATAAGTTAATGATAAATGGCTTGAATTTTCGGATTATCTCCTTGCTAAAACAAGAAAAAAAGAACTGAAGAATAGTAGACTATGAATGCCACTGCAAAAAATGTCACTTTGGCTTACAGATTATTTTGAGCTGAAGGTAGTTGAGACTATGCAGATTCAAACTTTCTGCCCTTCCCCTATTTTCTTAAAAGCAGGGTGTTTATATTCAAGGAAGTCCATCCCTCCACTCTCAATTAAGGAAGTTAAATCCAGTCATTGGAAAAGATCATTAAGAGATAGCTTGGAGAAGACGCCAGAAAAATCAATATAACAAACTTTACTAAGGAGCCTTCATCTACCATACGTCTGCCTTTTTCTAGTTTGCTATAGCTGATGATGAAAGTTTTGCCTTTATCTTGTCACTTCAACAAAGATGTATTGCTATTTGTTAAAGAAGCTGTATAACTCACAGTTATAAGCCACCTTCTGGAGAGTTATGGATACCCTGGTTATCTCCCTTATATATTTAATATATATGTTAATAAAATTCCATTTGTTTTACTCTTGTTAATGCACATTTTGTTAGGGGATTACAAATAAAAACCAAATCCACTTTACATTTTTAAAACATGGTTCTTGTTGCATTTTTATAATTTCTTTCATTGTTTCAATTGTCCACAATAAACATGTATGCACAAAAAATTCAATATTTCCTTCATTTTGAGAAATTAATGAGATGTTACAGTATTGGGAAATAAAAATTATAAATATTTTATTTTCTGCTTGTATGCATTGCGACGTCTACCAAAATATGTATTACCTTTACATCCCCCTCAAAATTTTAAATAATGGAGAATGAAAATAAAAGTAAAGTAAAAAGTACAGAAAGGTATAGAAGATATTATTTTTTCTTTCTTTCTTGGGCTGAGTGCATAATGGGAGTCTTAAAGGAAGCAAGCATTTAGGAATTATGGATATATTTTCTTGCAGATGATAAAACATCAGTTCAAGAAGTCAAGGGTAAATAAATGATATGGAAAGAATTAAAGACAATATATAAGGAGGCAAAAATAATTTGGTAATATTTAGATATGCAAATAATTTGGGGCACTAGTCTATGTTGAGGTGTTTTGGAAGGTGATAGCACCTTGCCAAGAATTCCTTTACAAGGACAGTAGATCATTTATAGATACTATAGATAGCATGAAAATTGCTCAGGTTTTCACTGTACTTTGGAAAAAGGACATTGTTTGATTCAATCACCCAGTATTTTAATACTCTTGCATTTTATTGAGTAACAGACATTTTGACAAAATATTTGCTATAAGATTTGTCAACACTGCTTTAGATGATTATAGCCTACAGATATCTTTGTATTGCTAGGCTACCTGTAAGATTCCATGTGAAAATTTTAAAGAATAACTAAAGTGAGTCATATATAAAATCAGTAGTTACTTGATCAGAAACTAGCTGAAATGAAATAAGCCTTTTTTTAGCCAATCTAAGTAGCCTGTTCTAACTAGCTATGTATTATCAGAGAAAGGAATGTATTTTCTTCTAGCCAATAATACAAGTGTTTTTAAAATTATCATATTAAAATGAGTTATGTTATCTTTTATAGTCTAAATGGTGTTTGGTTTATTTGATAAATGAGATGAAAATTAAGTATCTTATTAATAGAATGAGAAGCGAGTATAGTTGAAAAGTGCAATTTGGTTAAAGATGAATTTATTCTATATATACATATATGTGATTTTCTTGAGTTCTCTGTATATCCTAGATATTAGTCCTCTATCAGAAGAGTAGCTGGCAAAAATTTTCTCCCACTCTGTGGGCTCTCTGATGAAATTCTTGATAGTTTCCTTTGCTGCACAGAATCTCTTCAGTTTAATGCAATCCCATGAATTGATCTTCCTTTGAGTTACTTGTGCCACATGTGTGTGTGTGTGTGTGTGTGTGTGTGTGTGTTGAAATAGAGAATACTTTTGAAAAGATTTTGGGGATATAGTGCTTAAAAATCTTTCAGGAGACATAGCATTGTTTGCACTTTCAAAATACCTTAACTGCCTATATGTTTCATTGTGCGCTGGCAAAATATGTTGATGAATTCAACAATACCAACTCTAAATCCTAAATTGCCATGGGACTTGATGTGTTTAGAGAAAGGCAAACTATTTTTTCTAAACATGTAATAGCCTAATGAAAAGCTTTACTTAACCCAGTAAAGTCACCTAGCAGAATGTGACAATATACCAAGTGTCACACTAAACTGTTTGTAATTAAGAGGGAGTGCTGAAAGTATATTGGAGGATAACTAGCACTGAAGCCACTGGTGCCATGTTTTAACTAAGGATTAGAAATGAAAGTTTACTGGATATGCCATTTTCCATAGATGTTGAAGGATGAATTGAAATTTATGAGAAAAATATGCATCAAATTTATTACATACGAGATGCTCATTAAAAATGTATTATTTTTCAAATCACACTCAAAATGTTTGACATGTTCAATTACTTGGTTTTCACGAATCAAATTAACTCCAAATCAAATACTCACAAACCAAACTACACAAAAGATATTTCAATCATCATTTGCTTGAATCACTCAACACATGCTATTCCAATGATGGAAAATTCTGTTGTATTTTTTCATTCTCTTTTCACATTTTATCACAATTCTTCCATTATCTACGTTGTCTCAATAAGCAAATATAGATTTTTGAGATGAGAAATATAAATGCACTTATTGTATGATTGGTATGCCATCATAGTGATGGAATGAGATGATTAATTTCTCAAGGGTTATTCTGTGTATTATTTTTAACTTATAATGATGCATAAACATTCACTATGCAGCATTAATTACTGTCAAAAAGCCACTACCTTTATTCCTTGCCATTGAGGCTCAATAACAACTAGGTTACTTCATCAAAGTGCATGTTTTAAGTAGTAACTACAGATCCTCAAGGCATTATAATAATAACGTAACCACAGAAGTGTCAAATCAAAATTATTCCTTTTTTTTAGTTGCAAGTTATTGAAGGGAATGGATGTACACAAGTCATGAATAATAGGAGTTGGAAACACAAGGAGCAATCATAGAAGTTGCAAACAAAAAGATGTGTATATTTGTGTTGAATTTTCTTTTTCATAGACCATCCTTACACTCTTTGTTTCATTTCTTATTTGTTTCTTTTTTCTTTTTTATGTTTTGTTTTTTATACTAATTGGTGCATTGTAAATCATACATCTTTGTTAGGTACAAGCTGATAAAGGCATATATGCACAAATTTCTCCTTTAACCCCTTTCCCAATTCCCACCCCACTCCCTTGCCCTCCCTCCTTCTCAAGTTAAGTTTAGTGATTGACTTTGATATATTTGTGAAAGTACATCATGTGCATTAGGGTGTCCCCCAACCCCCGTCCATCACCTTCAGTTAAGTCAACTTCTTTGCTTATCTAGGGTTTGTCCTTTTTCATCTGGAGTCCCTCTTATGCCTCATCTTCTCCTAGCATCTGCATATTAGGGAGAACATATGCTTTTTACTCTTTGTGACTGACTAATCTCACTTAACATAATGTTTTCCAGTTGCATCCATTTCCCTGTAAATAAGTTTTGTAATCCATTCATCTGTCAATGGACATCTTGGCTGTTTCCATAGTTTGGCAATTGTGAATTGCGCAGCAATAAACAAAGATATATATGCTTTGGTCTGATAGCTTGGTTTCCATTCTTTTGGGTAGATACCCAGAAGTGGTATTGCTGGATCATATGGTTTATTGTTTCTTAGGTTTTATGCCTCTACTTTGCTTTTCAAATGACTCACGCTTCCTGGCTGCACACGAATGTTGCATGTACAGGAAGATTTACAGAGCAGAGAGCTGTAATTTTTTTATATAACTCCACTACATCCCTGAGGAATTGCATATTAATTATTTGTCTTTCTCTTCTTCTTTTCCTTCCTCCCTTTGTTCCTTTGTTCCTCCCTCCATCCTTGCCTTCTATAGGATAGGATTACTATAGAAGAATACTACAAATTTCTAACTAGATAGACCGTATAATCTGTCATGACTGTGTTCAAACTTAAGTATTAAATTGAAGTGATATGAGGTAGTTTTCAGCATTCATTTGATATATTTTTTGACTATGCCTGTTCATGTAAGATACTTCATTCACATATGTGTAAGGTTTTCTATTACATATTTTTTACATTTTCCACACTCTAAGGAATAAGATCCTATTTTCTCCCTAGCTTTGCATGGGAAATTATGCTTCTGTCCATTTTGGCAAAAAAAATCAATAGAACTAGAGGATACTAAGCTAGGTGAGATCAGCCAGTCTCAGAAAGACAAGGTTTGTGTGTTTTCTCTTATAAGTGGAAGCTAGAGAGAAAATAGAAAACAAAAGGGACTTGGAATGGAATTGGGAGAGGGAGATGGAGAGAAGAAAGATTGAGGAAGGAAACTATTCACACAATACTATGACAGTATATGAATGCACTATTACCAATTTCACTAATATGTATAGATAGGGAAGAGAGGGAAGCAGGCTCAGATGTGGAAGGAAATATATTAGGAGCTGTGTGCTGTTTATATCATATTGAATCTCACTATGATATAGAATTGCAATTCACTAACAAAATTATTTTTCAAAGAAGATATCTAAACAATGCTTGTTTTGTACATCTGAGCAATACTTGTTTTATGGCCCATTTTACTACAATGATTTGTAATGTTTTATCTCCCAAATTTATGAATCTTTCTGAAAATCATTTAGACATTTTTTTTACTGCTTCCAGGATTATTTTGGGGAAGATTAAACTTTCATGCACTTTCTAAATATATAATTACCTCTTGCCTGTTCCCTTTTTGCCCACTCATATGGTTCTTGTTATGCTGTGTTTCTATATCTCTATAGATATATTCTTTTTAATTTTGTACCTTTATTGTTATTTTAGTGAGTCTTAGGGGAAAATAGAAGTAAACACATATGTTCAATTTAACTGTCTTTTCCAGATGTCATTCCTGTTTTTTTTTCAAGTTATGTGGACTTCAAATTACATTTTATATCTCTACAAAGATCAATGTCCCTTGCTTTATTCATGTCTTGCTTAATAAATTTTAAGGTACCAACTGTAACTATAGGATAAGAGTTAAATATCTCTTCTGGAATCACTTTCTTCCACAAGACTTGATTCATGTCTTCCCAAATATTACATTGAATTTTTTTTCTTCTGCACACTGGCTAATGTCATATTTCCACTTTCAATACCATCACCTTTTTTCTGTTATTGCTAAGCAAATATGCTACTCCCACTAAAATTGTGTTTCTCCAATTGTAAACAATGTTATTTCTTTAATGTCAAATAGCTAGTAAGTTTCAGAGCAAAATGTATGCCAAGGTCACTGATTTCAAAGTACCAATTATTTGAATGGCAGTGAATGTTACGTGAATGAATACTCCAGTCTCAACCCCCTGGACTTTACCTTTAATACATTAGTACAGTGCTTTAAAACAAGCCATAGACATGGATTGTTCACAGAGACTCTACCATTCCCCTGTGCATGTAGAAATTATATGTGTGAGGGTCTGTGGGAGCAGATTAGCATGACAGATACATTTCTTAGAAATGAAACTCAAAAACTGGTAATTCTTGCTATAGATGATTACCCATGCCCCTTTGTGTCATATACATTTTACTCTCAGAAAAAAAAATCACAAATCATATATAATATGTAGCTGCCTGTTCATTGTCGCATAACTTAGCTTTATTAGTTAAAAGTAATAACGGTGGTTTTATCTAGCATTTTTATGAATATATCTCAAAATTTTTCTCTATTTGTAAAGAAAAATATTTACAAGGAATATTTAAAATTTTCTGTTATTTGTATTTTATTAAATTAAGTAAACTTGTACAAATGTGTGTGTGTATGTGTGTGTAAGAGAGAGAGAGAAAGAGAGAGAGAGAGAGAGAGAGAGAGAGAGAGAGAGAGAGCGAGCGCTATCCTGAGAGATTCAATTCAAGAGAATTTTATTAGTTAAAAATAAAAATCAAATAATGTTATATTTTTTATTTTGCTTAATCCAAACTGAAAGTTAGAAACCACTGTATTTTGCTTGATAAATCCTGAAAAACATAAAAAACGTTGAGGCAATCATAAAAATAGGTTGAGGCACTCAAGCTTTGTGCTACACATTATATGAGGAATTTCTGGTCTTAACAAGAGTAAAAAAAGTCACATTGTATACAATACATATATACAGTTTTCCAACTAATTAATTTTTTGAAAACATCATTCTTAACCACTGTGCTATATTCATGACTATAGAACTAAGTCAATATGGCATATCTATTGCCTCTAGCACTATAATACTTTGGTTTAAAAAAAAAGTTCAGGTTTCAACTTCTTTAAGCATATTGAAAAGATTTACTTGGCAAATAGTTTTCTCCCTCAACAACACCTGTGTGTATTTTTAATTAATTATATAATATTACCTGTACAAATTTTAAACCTCACAAACAAAAAGCAATAAGAAGTCTGAGTATTCTTGGGAAATTAAACCAGAGAGAATTAGTTAATTTGTTTTATACTAAAGACAAGTATCTAGACAGGTGTGTATCCCCAGTATATAGGAGGCTGAGTCAGGAGAATTGTAGGCTCAAGGCCAGCCTCAGCAACATATTGAGACTTTCAGCAACTAGCAAGACTCTGTTTCAAAAAAAAAAAAGAAAAAGAAAATAAAATGAAAGACCTAGGGACTGGGGTGTATCTTGAAGATAGCATGCCCCTTAGTTCAATCTACCACACTACAAAAACAATACAAAAAAGGGCACGTACTGAAACTTAGGATGTAATTAATCTTCATATATAGCTGTTAACTCTCAGTCAATTTCATATTAGATTTTCCTATCATATTTCATTTTTGTACATCAGTTGACTAATTACTATAAAGATTTCATGAGCTACATGATCAATTTGCAAATTGTGATTTATAGATATATGTCATTCACAAAAGAAGAACAGACAGCTGGATATCATGATTCCTATTCTGCTCAGCAACCAATTAAACATGAAATATGTAGTTAATTTATATCTATAATTAACAAAGCACCAATAATCCTTTTCCTAAATTTATGTTTAAATATATAAGGAACAAAAGTTTATGCTTGTACTGGGATAACAGGCATGTGCCACCATGCCCAGGTTTGTTTGTTGGTGAAAGTCTTGCTGAAGGCTGCACTGAGTTACTGAAGCTGAACTCAAACCTATGATCCTCCTGACTTAGCCTCCAAAGTACTGGGATTACAGGTGTGCACCACAATGACTGGGTTATTTTTTAATTTTGATATAGGGTCTCACTAAGGTGCTGAGGGGCATACTAAGTTGCTGAGGAGGGCCTAGTACCTGAAATACTCTTGTCTCAACCTCTCAAATATTGAGATTATTGGGATGCTCCACTATTTCAGGCTATGTGCTGAAATTTTTAACACTTACTATATAATATTTCAAGCTACAAAATTATAAATTTGAAGCTGTAAAACAAAAATCCAAACATTTTAGAATAATGAATAATTTAATCAAAACATGTTTTTTTTAAGGACTTGAAGCATTAATGAAATTTGGAAAGATAAAATGTGAATGACAGCAAAATGAGTTTAGAGATATAAATGACATATTTTACCTGTGGTTAGCTGTATCTCAGGAGAAATCAGTTTGCAATCATATTATTATACACCTGTGCAGTGTAACACTCCTACTTTGGGAAGAAGAAAGAAAACATTTTCAGATAGAAACAATCCATTCTGTTATTTTAGGTACTCAGAAAAATTTCAGAAGTGCCCAAAATAACACATGACATTTTTAACATTCATTCATTTAAGTCAATGATTAAGATATTAATATTTTCACTATATGAAATGAAATGCTACACTTAATATTCCCATTAAACTGGATACTAGGATAAAAAATTCTAAATATAGTATTTACTGTTACTTATGCTCACTGTTCATTATCTAGTAATTACATATCATCAAAAAGCTAGTATTTGGATTTCATCATTATTTATTTTACATAAATAGTTGTTATAGAAAATTTATTTTGCAATGTTTTTTATAGTGATCTACATTTTCCCTTATTATTACCTTTGTTTCACCTGTTTTGTTCAGTTTACTTACTAGCCAGCAGCATATTTTGTTTCATAAAGCTGATTCTTTTAAGAAAGTTAAATGACAGCAAATGATGTGATTGTAATCTCAGGACACAATTACATACTCTAGTATGAGGCTCACATAACATGATTCATGTTTTGATATATTTCTCTTGCATGCTGAAAAATCATATTTTAATGATGAATAGTGTAGAGACACATCATCTCTCTCAACTAGAGAATTTGCTATATTTGATGAAATGCAGATAAATCTCAAAATAAAAAACCTTAAAGTTACTTCCTTTATTACCAATCCTACATTTATTTTTAACCAAAAGAAATTTCATTATCATCATATGTCAAAATTATTGAGTTCCTTTTTTATAGAAATTATATTCTTAATATTGAGTTATTTTTTCTACTTCAAAAAAGTCCTCCAACACTGAAATATATAAAATATGCATTGGCACATTCACATGATGCCAACTTTTACTTCAATGGACTATGTGTCTTAATTTGATTTCTTATTATATTATGTCACAGTTTTGCCCCATTTCTTTGGGTCAACAAAATTGAACTGTTAGCTGTGTGGTTTCCAATTTCCTCTTGGTTTAAACAGGAAATGAAAGGAATGTCCTATTGAGAGACAGCCAGGGGCATTGATGTGAGCCATCTGTCAGTACAGAGCATTATTTACACATAAATTCTATATTTATTAGGAGCACTTTTCAACTCCAGAAGGTGATCATACAGGTATGGGTATTCAGTCAACATTTTCAGTGCTATAATCAGAAACCACTGACCATGCAACTTAAAATAAAGAAGATTTATTTGCTCTCAGTTTTTTTGTTGATTCCAAGTACAGTCCATGTGAGTCCAGGGTCTGGATGGAGCTCAGGGTATGGTGGCAAGAAACAGAGAGAGGAAGAGAGTGAGGCTCTGTTCTTACAACATGGAAGTGATACACAAGAGAAAGGCGAACAAGCAAGTAGATTCAAAGACACAAGCATAATCCCTAAGACCACATGCCCAGGGTCACACCCTCTCCAGCCACACCCCTCTGACCTAGGCTTCCATCCAGATAAATGTATTTATTTCCTGGAGAGATTCCAACCCTCATGACTTAATCATATCAATCCTGAGTTCTTTGGGGGTCATTCTGTATCTGGCATAACATTCTAGCCTGGCCCCTGAAGATCTCAAACTCAGTTCAGAGTGAAAAATGCATTTAGTCTATCTCTAAGAGTTTCTAAAGTCTTAATAGTTCCAACATAGCTCAAAAGTTCCAAAGTCCAAAGTCTCTTTTGATATTCAAGGAAATCTCTTGGCAATGAGTGCTTGAAAAACAAAATATAAACAAGTTCCTTCCATCAATATAATATAGTACAGAGTAATCATTTGCATTCCAAAAGGGAGAAACAGGACCACAGGAAGAACAAATTGGACCAACACAGTATCAAAATCCAGGAAAGCAAGAATTTAATCCTGTGGCTACATTTCTGGCATCTGGGGCACATGGTGGGGAAATACAATCTCCACAGAGGCAGCCTTGCAATGGTCATCATATTGGATTATCTGCCTGGCTCCATGGTTCACAGCTTGAAGCCTTTTCTTGTGGTCATTACATGTTTCTGACATTTCTAAATTTTGGGGATTTTTCTTGCAACCTTGGTTTCACCCTCACATCTGAACAAATTGCCCCATTTGGCCCTGCTTGCAGTGATTCTGACACTGTTACACATTGCCTGGTTTCCCAAGCCTTCCTTTGAAATCCACAGGGAGGCCTCCATGACTCACTTTTTTCCAGTAAAGCCAGCATTACATGAGCACTGAGAGTGCTATGACCCACTAGCAGCAGAAAAGGAGTCACACTCTTAGTCACAGCCACTTTTTTCCCCTTGTTTCAGTGTTTGGGATTGAAATGCCCTGACCACATTGCTTTCTTTGTTCCCATTCAAAGAATTTTACTATCCTTCAGCATTCTTTCGTTCACTCTATCTCTCTATCACTGCAAATCTATAAAGTCTCTTTGCTTTGCATTCTGTTCCCAAAATGTGGTGTACAATGGGCTGATATAGACATCCATATCCATAATAAAGTTTGGATATTTTGCTGTTTTTGAGATTTTCTCTGCCAGTTTGATAAGTTCCTCATCTTTAAATTCTACCTGTCACAAAGTTTCAAGACATGGGAAAAATGCCAGTACATTATTATTATTATTTTATTTATTTTTTACCAGAATGTAACATATGCAGTTTCTACTCCATTTTACTATGGAGTCCTCTTTGCCCTACAAAATCTCCTGATCATATTCTCTACCATGCATATTTCTAGCCAAATTCTGGCCCTCCAAAGTCTTCTCACAAAGCATTTCCAAAAAGTCATAAAACACATAGTCAGACTTAGCTGACTATAGGAGCAATGCCACTTCTCCAGTACCAAGTTCTCTCTCAGTCAATATTCTCATTGTTATAATCTGAAAAGACTTAACACACAACTTAAAGAAAAAGAAGATTTATTTGCTTCAGTTTTTTGGAGATTCAGGTTCAGTCCATATGAGCCCAAGAGTTCAGGGAGTGAAGGAAGAAAGCAGAGAGAGGGAGAGTGCATGGCTGCAAGCCAAAAACTCAGGGCATGAAGATGGAATGCAGAGAGAGGGAGAGTGCATGGTTTTTCTCTTACACTCTGGAGGCCGGAAGTTAGAGAGATCCAGCAAATAAAGGGATTAAAAGACATAATCAGAGTGCCTTCGACCATATCCCCAGGGACCCACCTTTCCAGCCATACTCCACCAGCTTAGGTTTCCACCCAGATAAACTCATTGCAGTGTATTTAACTAGTTATGAGAATACAATCCTCATGCCTTAACTATAACAACCCTGAGCTCTTCATGGGAGGTTCTATAACTGACCATAACATTGGGCTATATGTTGAATCAGTGGAATGTAGGAATTACTTTCATGAAATCATTAAGCTGAAGCTATGCTAATATCCTTAGGGTGAAAAGAGCATCAAAGAGCCATATGGTAAATATATGGAGAATGGCTAAGTTTTCTGTCCAATTTATATTGATTTTACAGGTACATTATGCAAAATGCTCAAATTGTATTTAGAATGGCTTGAACTGCATTCATCAAGAATATAGAGAAAAAATAATAGATTTAATTTAAAATGTTTTGTACAGGAATGCAGGGCTATCTATAGTAAACATAAGTAGATATTTGGAACAAATATTAGTGGTCATAAACTATTATTATTACTGATTTCTTATACTATTGATTATGTTTATGTCTTGCCATATGATATTTAATTTTGTCAAAAACCTAATAAGTAAGGGTTAATTTTTATATGTTTTGAAAATAAGGAAATGACTCTCAGAAGATTTGGTGAAGATAGACAATTGTAGGCTATGATAAATGCTTGAACACAAATATATATGACATTTTTAATATTCAAGAATTAGTGAATGCTAATGTCATCTAGACTACAGTGCAAAATACTACTATCATTTAGACTACATTAAACAAAAAATGTATTATGAAACAATTGAGCATAACTGCAAGTATGCATTTTTTGCTTTATTTTTTTAAATAAAATGTACAAGAAACAATTGTTGCAGCTATTCTAACAATGGAAACTCACTGACTTCAGCTGATTAATCAAGCAATTTATGTGATAAATATATTTGCAACCATTCATGGTATTTTCTGCTATCTCCAGGCCAAGCCTGGATTAGGGGCTGAAGGATTAGTATAGTTGAACAAGATCTAGTCCTTACAATGACCTGCATTTAGAGTTTAATGATTTATGTTCCAGTCTTGAAATTCTTAATAATGTCATCTTTGTACTAGTGTTTTGCAAGTGACTATTGGTAGGACAACTTAGCATATGTCATACTCCTACCACCTAGAGTTCCTGTTCTATGCTCCACAGAGTCCCAACTTCATTGCCTGAATCAAAGCCTCAGCCACCTCCCATGTTCTATGTGTCAGCATTTGAGGTGGGCTGTGGCAGTAGAAATCTTTGCCCTGTGCTGATAGTAAGAAGGTGAATTTGATAGGTGACTTAGTCAAGTTCAATTTTTTGCCAACTCTGATAAGGGCATAGAGTGTACCTGAGCATGGAACTTATTGAGTATTGTGATGTGAGAAGGAGCAATGTCCTATAAAATTGTGAATGGTATGGCTACTCCAAAGACATGAATAGACACTGATAAGTATCACAGAGAAAGGCTGGGACAAAAGATTGAAGGTTCAAGGCCAGCCTTGGCAACTTAGTGGGGTCCTCAACAACTTAGTAAGACTCTGTTTCAAAAAAAAAAAAAAAAAAAAAAAAAACATAAAAATAAAAAGGGCCATGTGTGTATACAGTATCAGAGAGAATGGCCCTGGATTCAATCCTTGCTAACACACACACACACACACACACACACACACACACACGCATGCACGCACACAGAGTACTGATTACAAATTCTATCAAAATGCTATTTGCTTTTGAACCTATAATGAGTCATTTCAGTGGGCTAATATTTCAGACAGTCAGACAGAGAATAGGTGGTGAAAAAATGGAGACAGTATATACAGGTTTTATTATAAATTTTATTTAAAAGAGAATAGAAAACAAGATGGCAGCCAAAAATCAATTTTCCTTCAAAGGAAATTTGCCTATTTTATTATACAATATACTACATATGTGTGTATTATGGTTGGTGAAAAAAGATACTGACTCTGAAATTGAGATCCATTACAAAGTATAAGAATGATCTCCATATCATAGGTATAATGGCTGAGTTTCAGTCCAGGTGGGCTTCTTTTTTTTGCATTAATGAATACGTGACTGATCACATGGGTTTGGATGGTTGCACACTGCTTCCACAAACTGCACCCACTTCATCTATGAACTGTGATTTGAAGTGATCAGGCATATAAGAATCCTCTGCGAAGTAGTGCATAAAGGACACATCACATAGTTTGTCTGAGTTTGTGGAGTTACAAGTTTTGAATGAGATAACAAATTTGGAATTAATCTAGACATCACAGTTTCCTTGCTAGTAGTTGAATATCAAGGTGTAGATTCAAAAAGTAGATTGCTAGGTTTATCCAAGGTTCATATTCTTCCAGTGGAGGAAAAAAAAAACAAAAACAAAAACAAAAGATGTGAGGACTCTTGGGGTTCAAGGCCAGCCTTGGCAACTTAGTGGGGTCTTGGGATGTTGGCTTTATTAATAAAATAGCCATTCATAAAAACTTTTTACCAAGCCATAAGACTAGTAAACAGCAAAGTGTTCACAACAGGAGCATGACTTTGGTTTCCTTCTGTGAAAGGAATTACGAGGCCTGGAACAGTGATCTTTACTGACCTACTGTTTCATGGCCCTGAGCGAGGCTCTTAATCTTTATTTTATTCTGCTTTAATTTTTTCATTTTGTAAAAATGTAGATGAGATAACTTTGTGTAGGTTAATTAGTATTCCTAAAATATTAAACATTATTAAATGTAGTCAGGATCACTAATTACATTGGCAGAAAAGCGAGGTTCAGGTTAGAGGAAATTGTTTTCAATACAAGAAGCAAATGACCTTTAACTTCTCAATTTCCTATTAGTGCCTTGTCTTTGATAATAAGATGTCTCCTGCTTTGATGCTGATAAGTTGAACAAATCCTACTAGCACAGAAACACTGAGAACAGCTAAATGGAATTTTTGTTAATGTTCTCCATATAACCTAATGTAATTAATCCTGTGATTATAGATGAAGTCATGTAGCAAATAGTGCCTGTGATCTAGGGTCAAAGGAAATAAGTGTAGTCTCCCTAATTGTGTGACTGACCCTATGTAATTTGAGGATCAGAACCTCTACATCATCATTACATATATATATAAAACCATCTCTCACTCTGACTAGCCTGTAGTGAAATATTGTTATCTGAAAATATTTTCTTGAACTGCAAGCGGATAAATAGCCATCATTAGTATTTGCTAGCTCTAATTCTTCTGATCAAACTTAAGCACACTGTTGTGCACATTTTGTTTCCTATATCTTACTTACCCAAATATTTTATTTTTGTGATTAAAAAGAGGAGCCTCTTATTTAATGGTCAACTATCATTTGCCCTAAGATGTTAAAATTGAACATAGTATGAATAAAAACATAATGGAGAATCAATGTAGCCAAGTGATTCTGAGAGAGGAATATACTAGAATTTGAAAAACACTGCAGAATATTTTATTCATATTGTACACACCAAATTGAAGAATTGCAAATTTCGACAATCTCAGTTTCTTAAAAAAAATGTATACATGATATCATAGTGTCTGTAGATCAGAAGTATTGCCATGATTTGGAGTCTTCTTCTGGGATGTCACAAGTCTTCTGCAAGGTTTCATCAAAGTTGCTTTCTCATCTTTAAAATGGCTCTACCTGGGAAAAATATGTTTCTAAACTTCAGATTATTGGTGGGATTTATTTGCTGGTAGCCACATGTCTTAAGGCCCTGAATTCTTCTGAGATTTTGGCTAGAGGCTGCTCACAATTTCTACAGGTTACTTGTAATTCCTAGCCATTTGGGTTCCTCCAACATGGCCACTTACTACATGAAGGCAGCCAAGGAGATTGGTCACCTTAAGAGGACTCAGTTCAATCTGATTATGCTGGTCTGGTACAAGATATATCTTTTTCCATTTATACAACATTAATTGGTTTGTGAATTTAATCACATCTTTGAAAAATGCCTTCATTTTTACCATAGTTTATTTGCTAGAAGCAAGTCACAGATCATACACAAAATTCAACAGGAGAGAATTCCTTAGGATGTGAAACTCCTAGGAATCATTCTTCAGTTCTAATCACTATACCTGCTAAAGAATTTGAACTTTAGACAAAAAAATGAAGCTTCATTTAGTTTTAATATTAATCATAAAAGTTAACATATTAGTTCTTTCTCAAGGGGAAGTACAAAAACAAAGAATTCAATGTTGTTAATAATACAGAATTCATAATCATATTATATAGAAATAAATACAAAAATATAGCAAATGGTGTGGGAAAGTGAGATAATTTGTTATATGATAATCAATGGTAGCCTCTTAGACAAAGATATGTTTAGGCAGAGAAATCAGGAAGCCATGCAATTGTCTGTTCGGTGAACACTGCAGATTTAGGAGCATACTTGATGAACTATCAGAATATGGCTTTGAATTTTCCTCTGAGATAACAGGAAAGCAATGGAAGGGATCATTAAAAAATGATGGTTCAGATGTATATAGTAGTTACCTCTTATCTATAGAGTATTATATCCAAGACCCTCAGAAGATGACTGAAAAAATCATAGATAGTACTATATCCTGTATATATTACATTTTTTACTACATATACAAATCTATGTTGAAATTAATCAGAAAAATAAAATTTTAATTGTTGATAAGAAAACAGAACAATTATAATAATATAGGATAGTAAAAGTTTTGTGAATATGGTCTCGCTTTCTCAAAATATCACAGTACAAAATATATTTTGAGAAAGCAGTTGCTTAGAGTCACCTCACTCATCTACATCTATAGATATTATTTCATCTCACATCATTACTCTATAAGAGTAGATGAAGTGAGGTGATTGATAGAGGCATTGTGATGTTGGGTTAGCCTACTGTTGACTTCTCAAATTTGTTATTTTAGTTCTGGGTTGACTCTAGGCACTGAAATCCATGGAAGTAAAACTGTGGGTAAGGAAGAACTGCAATATAGAGGGTAGCCTTGGTAGGAGATGACAAAGCAGAGAGCTCAGTGTGGAGGCTACTTAGAGAAACCATTGAAAGGTGAGTTGATTTGATGATTGAATGGTTAATGAGATTGGCAGTGATGCCTCCACAATCAGCCAGACTCAGAAAATCAAGGGTCATGTGTTTGCTCTGATACGTGGGAGCAAGAGAGAAAATAAGAAACCAAATGTACTTAAAAGAAATGAAGAGAGATCAGTGGAATGGTGGTAGGGGGTTGAGGGAAGAGAAAAAGAAAGATTGGGAAACAAACATTTCAAATAACATTATATCCTACCGATCTCATTAAAGTGCATGGTGGGGGATGTAAGAGGAGTGGGTGAGATGAGGAGGAAATACAAGTGAAGTGTACATGTATATTTGCATCACTTTGAACCTCATTGTGATATATCATTACAATCCAACAATAGATGGATGCAATGAAGAGTGGTTAAATCATGAATGTATTTGAAGACAAGTTAAAGAGATTTGTGGATGGATTGGATGCAGATGTGTGTAGTACACTATAAGAGACATATCCTGGTTATGTGATAAATGATGATCATAAGACCCACACAAACATCTGTCAGGGATGACACAATGTGTCACTTAGCAGTAAGATGCAATCTGGCCTGGGGATTTTGAACCTTGGCCATGGGAATTACCTGGTCTCTATGGCAACAGGACCTAAAACCTTGGTTTCCTTAGAAACGAAAACAGCCTCAGCACAGAAGCAAATTTCAAGAACCTTAAAAAAACAAAGCTTATCCTTACAAGATAACCTAAGCTCTCTCATGAAAGAAAGGCCTGGAAACTGACCCAGAATGAACACAGAGATAAAAAAAGGGAAAAGTGTCCTCTAAACTCTGAGAATGGCCTTCCAGTCCCATGGTAATATGATCCCCTACTGCGAATAGCCCTTGTCACCAGCCTACTTTACCTCCTAAGAGTGCTTCCAGAATAAATTTTGGAGTGTCACATAGTGGCTAAAATTCTGCTTTGGAGATAATCAGGCTGAAAGGGGAAAGTTGCCCTGGGACAGCTGATTAACTAGGACCAGCTGAGAGCTCCAGATATGAACAATAATGACACCAAAGATTTTGAGCAGAGGAAGAGTAGAAATGGAAATGCCCCTTGGATGTGTGGGAAAGTCTGTGGCATTAACAATTTCCAAGAACCATTCTTAAATCAGACCACTATTCAGTCAGCAGGAAGATGAGATGAACCTCCAAGGAACACTAAATTGAAACTGTGTCCTGTAATGGGTATAATCAAAAGGGGAGTCCCAGAAGTCAGTGAACATTGTATCAATAAATTTAAAGTAAGAACCATTATGGGGCTTTGGCTTTTCTTTTCTTTCATCTCCAGTTAGTAGAACAGTTAAAAGATGTGTTTGATTAATCATGGCTGAAGTTTACCAGGCAAATAATATGAAGAAATATAGGAGTAAAGGGATTGAGAGTGTGTGTAAAAGTTAATCTTATGGATCATAAGTTCATAATTTATAGGAAAGGGAAGAGAAAACATGGGTGGACATGGCAATTATTCTTTGCTTGATCAATCTTTAGAAAGGTTCCAGAATCTTCTCCTAGTCCCTTCTGCACATTTCCTTGTACAACCTGGTTTTAGTAAGAACCTGTCCAAGTCAGTTTAACAAGAGCTCCTTGTCTTTGAGATCTGATCACCTTTAATATCTGATCAGGATCCTCATTCTGCACCATCTTCCAGGTGATGTCTGAGCACCCTAGAGTATCATCAGCAAAAATTCTGGGAGGTAGGTTTATCCAGAATTGCCCTTAGCCCTGATATTACCTCAGGAATTTTCAATTCACTGACCATTACCGTGTTCTTTGACACCAAATTCCCAATCAGAGTTGAGATGAATCTCTCCTGCCCTTTAAATTCCTATTGCATTGATTCCTGCACCTACCATTATGGTCATGAATAAATTTTACCTTTCTGAGCTTTAACAAGTGTTTAGATTTTTTTTCTTTAAGAGAGGTCAGGGATAGTGAAGGACAAAGTGCTGTGATGTAGCCATGAAAAGAAAAGAGACTAGAAAGATAGAAGTTGGGAAATTGGAGTGATGATACAATAATTTAGTCACTAGAAATAGTAAAAGTACAATTTAAACTCAGTTGATACTTGAGCTCACTCTACCAATTTAGGTGTGTGTGGTGTTTTATTTGTCACCAATGTGTCACAATGGACAAATCCCTCCAAAGCTATTGTATATGGGTCATGCTTGAGAACTCAGTCATTCACGTCTCTCAATTCATAAACTCTGACACCCATCCCATAACCACCACCACCAACATCGTGAGGGCCCCTCATGGGTTTCACTATCCCCAAGTTCATAAACTTATCAGTGTGTGTGTGTGTGTGTGTGTGTGTGTGTGTATGCGTGTGTGTGTCTGCACGCACATTACTGAGACTTGATACCAGGACTGTTCTACATCTGAACTATGCTCTCTGTCCTTTTTATTTTTTATTTTGAAACAAAGTTTTCCTGAGTTACTGTACATTGGCCTATAATATGTAATTCTACTGTCTTAGTCTCCCAAGTACTTGGATTTTCAGGGTGTACCACCATGCCCATTCATACAAACTTTTTCAGCCTTTAGCAAAACCAACCAGTTGTTGACTTATCTTTTCCAAGTTTATAACTAGTATTTTCTCATTTGGAATACCTATCTTTTTATTTAATTTAAGATCTTATAAAATATTGGACAAGTCTTTGGCTTTAAGTGGCTTCTTTTTCCTTTCCCGCAAATATTCCTCAATTATCTCCCATCTACATACTTATTTATAATAAGTACTTGGTGTAAAATAATATGATGTGATATTCTATACCTTGAAAAGGTTTTTAAAGAAGCAGCCTTTGAATATGTTGTCAAAAGTGACTGCAACTTCAATATAAATTTTTCATTCCTTCAAGGCACTATAGATACAACCTAGGATCTTATATATGCTAGGCAAGCACTGTGACACTATCTACTTCCTCAATCAAAAAGTTTTAATTTCTCTGGGCTGGTATGGAGCCCCTACTGATATTTAACCATTCTCTCAGAAAATAGAACTAATACTACCAGTTACTATGTTTTAAGGTGAATTAGTCAACTTAAAAACTATCATTGCTCAAAACTAGTGGACTAAAACTCACTGAGATTTGATATAACATAGTAACTTTTGCTAGAGGGTGGAGAAAAGGGAGTTTATGTACCACAGGTTACTATTCTTACTCTAGGTTACAGTGTGGTTTTAAGAGCTGTCCCTGACTTTGGAATAAAGGTAGCCAAAGTATAAGCTGAGCGTGGTGGTGCATGCTTGTAATCTCAGTATTTGGGAGCCTGAGACTGGAGGATCCGGGTTTGAGGCCAGCCTCAGCTACTTAGTGAGGCCCACTGCAACTTAGTGAGACCCTGTTTCAAAATAAAGAATAAAAAATTGGACTGGGAGTGTAGCTCAGAGTTAGAATGCCTCTGGGTTCAATGCCCAGTACTACAAAATAAATAAATAAATAAATAAATAAATAAATAAATAAATAAATAAATAAATAAATAAAAGGTAGTCAAAGTATAAAAAATTGGAAGAATGTTTACTTTGTTCTTTGTTTAGCTAGCTCTCAATATATTTCAAATATTGAAAGTAATTTCTCCTATAAAATGCATTTCAGGTTTGTCTTTATTCATAGATATTTCTTTATTAATACAAATCAGTAATGAATGAATACCATTAAAATTTAATTTTGTGGCCGAGCATGATGGCGCACACTTGTAATCCCAGCATTTGGGAGGCTAAGACCAGAGAATCCAGGTTTGTGGCCAGCCTCAGCTACCTAGTGAGGCACTCCACAACTTAGTGAGACCCTGTTTCAAAATAAAGAATAAAAAATAGGACTGGGGATGTAGCTCAGAGGTAGGATGCCCCTGGATTCCACCCATCCCCAGTACCGCAAAAAAAAAAAAAAAAAATTGTGTGACCAAGGCACTCTCATTTGTTTGATATTAATGAACAACCTGCTGGATTTTAATATAGAATATTTTACAGATGAAAACTGTGCTGAGTTGTTCTCACGATAGTTAAGTTTTCAGATTCAGTAGCTTGAATGTATTTATGTTTATTTAAGAAAAGCACTTCAAAGTCATTTGTTTCAATTTTATAAATGAGAGCAATTGTACTTGGAAACATAAGGAGTAGTTACTGTTTAATAGTATGATACATTGTTGTCTCAGTAACTCCTGGATAGAAACAGAAGGATATAGAATTGTGGGAAATTCCTAACTGCTTTGTCATTATTCATTTGATAAAGTTTCAAAAACTTTTCCATAAACAATGAGAGTCAGGCAAGCAGATTGAAACTGTACTTCAAGGTGTCTCATTTCTATGTTTTTATGATAACTTCTAAAATAATGTATTTCACTATGTTTATAGAGAATCATTTAGAAAAATATTATTCATATATTTGAATAAAAATGCAATAACTATCCAAGAGAGGTTATGTCATTATTGCACTAAGTCCCAGATCCTTTAAATAATTTTCTTATATTCTATTTAGAAGTGTATTCATACATTCATACTTTCTCATCCCAGCAAATTTTAAATTCCTAGAAATTGAAAGTATGCATTAGAAATATGCTTTCAAGAAATAGGCATTCTGAATACAAGTGCTGATTAGATTTCATAACAGAATTATTTAATTTTCTTTCTTAATATCAATTGTGCTTATTTATCTTTCATAATATAGGATCTTATTGCAAGATTCAATAACTCACCAATTTAACTACATGCTTATTCACATAATATTGTTTCTCTGAGTTGGAATGAATTCAGCCTAATGTGCCTGTGCTTTTGTTCTTTTGTGCATATGTATAGGAATGTAATAGAAAAGGTGTGTGTGCATGTTGACACCTTAAAGGAATATAAAAGGTACTAGAGCAAAGCCAGTATTATTTGCTAGTGATGGAAATGAGAGGCCCTGTATTCCAGAGGATATTTTTAATGTTAGTTTATATTTTATTTCTCCAAAACTCATGTGTCTGAGTTCCAACTTTTTGATTGGTTAATTATTAAGTTTAATGAATTATCAAACTTAGTTATTTATTACTAATGCAACCTCCATATACATTTTATAAACATGTATTTATATTTTATAAAATATAATTTAAGGTTATGTTATTTATTCATTATTTTTTTTATAAATTTGTAAAAATATTTGAATGAATATGAATGACAGCCTATTGTTTCTTTTTTATAGTACATACTTTATGGGTTTTTGAGAGAAAGATGTATGTATGCAATACATTTTCTTCAATTATTGCTATAAGAATTCATGTAAAAATACTGGACTCATAACACTTGCTAGATGCATAGGTATATGATATTTAAGATTTTGAATAAAAGAGTTGAGTTTTATACTGATATGATTAGAAATGACTAGATGGAAAGGTAGAATGCTTTTATAAATATGAAATTTTCTAAAAGTGTCTGGAAAACAGCAACTTTTTAACACAATATGCATAAGATTGACATGGAAAGGAATATGGCAAAAAGGATTTTGGTTTTCAATCTAGCTCAAGATGATAAACCAATTCTGCAAGCATCTTTTGTCCACATCTAATCACTATATTTATTGGACCTAACTCACAAAAATATATTTTGGAAAAACTAAAGAAAAAAATTCTAATATCAAGCCTGAGAATTAAGCCATGCTAAATTTTTTTTCTCTTTAACTTTAATGTTTACAAGTGTGGCCTATTTCAAATCACTTAATACAATCTTCACACCAAATGATTCACACTGAAATGTAGTTACTACATCAAAAGCATCATGCCAAAAGTGATTCTCCATAAAAGAGGAATGAATATGTTTTCCCAAAGTTACAACTTAAAAGTAATAACTTGTAAAAATATTTGTATATTAGATGTGATTGGTATGTAAAACACAGTATCTTATTCAAAGATGCTTTGGGATATTTTTTCAAATAGATATATTTATTTGAACTTACAACATTTTCTATCATTCACTATGTGAATTACAGCAAAAGCCTCCTAATTAGCTGACCTGAATTGACTCTCATCCATCTTTCAGAATTTCCCTACATAGTAGCAAGAATTTCTGTTAAAAAAAAAAAAAAAAAAAAAAAAAAAAAAAAAAAAAAAAAAAAAAAAAAAAAAAAAAAAAAAAAAAAACCTAAAACTTCCTCACTCTTTTCTTAACATCTTTGAATTGGTTCTTCATTTTACTCTGAGAATAAGCCAAATTTTTTATAATGACGTAAGTCCTCCCTGCGTCAGTCCACTTAGACATCTGGATTTACTCTCCATCTGTTACCCTTTTTCCTTCCCTGAAATACACTGGCTCAGAGCTTTCTCCAAAAATGTCATGCAAGTTCCACTTTTAGAATTTTACTCAGGCTGTACCTTGACCAATTTCTTCCAATATGTGTCTTAACAAAATGGCATAGGAGCTGGCTCACTGTAGACTATAAATACATACATTTTGGTATTGAATTACATGAAAAAGAGCTAAAAAAAGTCATGATTTAGCCTAAATATAAAGAGTGGTACTAAATTGCCAAATGCTTTTAGAAATAAACAAAATCTAGGATTTTTTTTCTTTTTAAAGATGAACAAATTATATAGAATTAAGAGTTTACCTTGGGGCCATTCAGATTTCATTTGTTGTTATGAGTTTTGATGAAGCTGCGAATTTCTTTTAATTCATAAAGTCAATCAAGCAAGGACACATGAGTCTAAATATCTTCTTATAAAGTTGATATTAAATTATTTTTGAAATTAAGCATGGACAATGAAATGTTTCAAATATATATCAAGGAGCTTTTCATAAGAAAAATATCATTTGGCTCATTTTAATAAGCACTCTTGTGCTCAACAAATTAATAGTTCATACATTTTAATATTTATATTAGAAGTTTGCAATTTTCAACTAGCTTTATATTCACATGTCCTCATAATTTTTGTTGACTTATAATTTTCTACTTTTATGCTAAAGTTGTGAAATTTTCCATTTACCATTTCCATTTATTCATTTATTTATTTTTGTACTGGGAATTAAACCAAGGAGTGTTCTGTCTATGTGAATATCCTCAGCAATTTTAAGTTATTATTGCTATTTATTTGCTTGAAACTGGGTCTCATTAAGAGATCATGCTGACCTTGAACTTGCAATCCTACTGTCTCAACCTTCCAAGTATGAGGATTACAGGTGTGTGCCACCATGACTGGCTTCAAGTTTTCTTTTTAAAATAAAATCTTCCACGCATTATGCTAATAAAAGGTACATGGCACAGTATTTTGATGCATGCACTGTATGTTTGCCTCATTAACAGTTCGGCAGATTTTCTGCTGAAACAAAATGGATTATTTTCTTGGTTTCTTAATCCATACTGAATACTGTATGTAAGAAACCGCAACAGGAATTTGGTAGGGTATTTCATTCCCCTTTTCATGTTCTTTCCATTTCATCGTAATGATAAATTGAAATATAACTCCAAAAAACAGCCCACAGCAAAATAATTCCTTTTGAGTAATTTTCTTCTGATAGTGAAAAATAAAATGATGAAAAGGTTAGAATATGCTTTAATTCATTCTTGTAAATGTTGTAACTGCATTATTACTTGGGTTAAAGTTAAATTAAACATCCACTTCTTCATATGCTAGCCATAGTAGTGTCAGAAAAAAATAATACAATATTCATGTTAATACTTAAATACAATATGTTAGTATACATCTAATAGTAATGACTTTCAAAGTTACCTCATGCCTGGATATTTTATTGTAATGCAATCTACTATTTAAACTTTTGCCTATGTAAAACAAAAAGCATTCTGTTCTGTTTCAGAAAATATGTCTCACATTGGTGTTCAAACATTGCAATCTGATGTAAAGGTTTTGAAATCAATTACATGGGCTTGGAATGCAATCTGCTGTACTCCATCTGAAGTATCAATCCAGAAGCACAGAAAAAATGAATTACCTCAATAATGTCACAGTGATATTTCATAGCATTTTCTACTTATATGTCAACAGGAATCTAAAAAATGCTGCTAGGGTGTTGGTGTTCATTGTTTTATCTTTCAAAAAAATCATTCAGTTGTCAGAAGATTTTCAGTTCAATTAAAGACAACAACTATTAATATTATAGTTAACTGTCACCACTCTCTTGCAATGATAAACAATATACTTTCATCTCCCATGGCGGGTCAATTAAACCCTGTCTCCTGAGTCTCTGTCACTATTTCTAAAACATTCCAGTTGCATTACTGTCACTTAGATGTGTGATAGATAGACAATTCAGGTTCACCATCAAAACTTGTCAGTAAAAACACAGTCCATTTAATAGTGGCATGTAGAAACTAGAATATCATTATGTGTCAAATAATATTTATCATATATATAATATTATCATATATACATACACACACACACACACACACACACACACACACATATATATATAGGGAGAAGAAAAAACAGTCAATACCCCTTGTCAATCCTCCTTTCTCCCCTATTTATAAATCCCAAATAAAGATTTATAGAGCTTCCATGGTCATTTGTATTTATGTTCAGAACTTGGAAATTTTTGAGTTTCCTGGTATACATGCTTCCAGATGAGTTTGAACATGGCAATACTTTGTTTTCTTCTTTTTGCTTTTTTACTACAAAGAAGTGTTGTTGTTGTTGTTGTTGTTATTATTATTATTATTATTATTATTATTATTATTTTGGGGACCGAACCCAGGGTTATGCCTCCACCAAGCTACATCCCCATCACTATTTTATTATTTTATTTTGAAACAGGGTCTCGCTAAGTTGTGGAGGGCCTCACTAAGTTGCTAAGGCTGACTGTGAACCTGTGATGCTCCTGTCTCAGCCTCCCAAGTACTGGGATTACAAGCGTGCATCACCACACCTATTAATTGCCGTGCTCTTTGCATGTATATGCTGTATATTATTGATTTTGTGTTTTAAAATTACTCACAAGTCTAGTGTGGCAATGCCACTCTTCTGAATTCTTCAGATCAAGAATTGTAGTTTTTCCTCTAATTTTGTCATGAAGCCTTTCTCTGGACTTTCTCTCTCCCTCTAGCACTGCCTCAGCGGGGCTCTAGGAGATGTGTTCATGGATGTTCACAATGTGCCTTTCCCAATATACTTTCATTTTTTATGGCAGCCTAATGCTTTAGTGCACAATCCATGACCATGTGTCCTGCTCACAGGATACTTGTTAACAGGGGCAAATGCCACTGTGGCTTTTGGCTGACCTGTGTCCTGTCTACTCCTATCAAGACGGCCACTCTGGAACAGCCCTGATCTGGAAAGAAGTTACATAGGGTGTGTCTGGCAAGTGAGACACTAAAAAGGGAAGTCAATAGACCACAAAAAATTGCATAAGCAGCTTATTATCCACACATTCCCCCAAAAGATGTCAGCATCCTTCACAAGTTCAACAGGAAGAAAAGAGGATGTATAAGCCAACATCTTTATTAGTGTCCAAGGAAATACCAAATCAGATTTCCCTCAAGGAGTTTGAATTGGCAGGTTTAGAGCAAACAGGTATCTGGTCCATAAAACCACTGCTAAATATGGCTGAAATTGGTATTTATATTTGAATTGCATCCTTGTGACCTTTTAACATTTTATCTAACAAATACAAATTGCCTTATATTAAGAAAGAATTATTCCCCTTTACATTATCACTTAAGAAAACATATAAAACAATGTTGATTTTTAATGCTTTGGAATTCCACAAGAAATAAAAATAAATTAAAGAAAGATGTGACCACAAATTTCTGTTTTCTTTTGTTCTGCCTTGGGCTAATGTGGGCTTAAAATTTCATATCAGATTGAATTTAATGATTCTATTTGAGAAAAATTGAATTCTAGGAGCCAATTAAAATCTACTCTGGGAGCTTATTCTAGCCTTAGGAAATGAAGCTGTTTAAAGTTAATTCAAGCAAAAGCAGAGATTCATCTCCTAGGGAATATGTGTATCCTTTCAATTTTTTTTTTTCTAAGCACTGAAGACTCACCAAAATTTTAAAGCTTACATAATAACTACTTGCCCATATCCTGACTATTTTGATAGCATCACAGTAAACATAGGAATGCAAAAGATGGACTGATATCATCAAAATTAAAAACAAAATAGGGGTTTATATAGACTAGGGGAAAATCGGGGGGTATAATCAAGAGGTACAATGTTATTATTTGAAATAAGGAATAAGTTCAGGTTTTCTATGATACAGAAGGTTGAATACAATTTGAAATACAGAATATATCTCAAAATAAACAACATGGATTTGAATATACCATAAAAATATGATAAAAGTTAAAGGTGATGGAGCCAGGCTTGGTAGTACACACCTGTAATCTCAGTATTTGGGAAGCTAAGACAGGAAGATCACAGGTTTGATCACAGCCTCAGCTGTGTAGTGAGACTCTCAGCAACCTAGTGAGACCAAGTTTCAAAAACACACACACACACACACACACACACATATATATATATATATATATATATATATATATATATATATATATATATATGCCTGGAGATAGAATGTCCCTGAGTTCAATAATCTGAATCAAAACAAAAGAACACCAAAAAGAAAAGTGGTGACATATATGCTTAGTATCCAGATATGACCACTACCTAATGCATATATGAATCAAAATGTCACATTACTGATTATAAATAGGCATGGATGTTACCAGCAAAAATATCAAAGTCCTTTTCTTATTAATGGGACTCAATAGTAACACTGAATATTTGATTATAGAAAATAAAATGAAATATTGCGGAATATATAATCCCTTAAGTAAGTATGCAATATGGATTACCAAAAGTGAGAAATATGGATTATATATAAATGACAATATACTGTCCTAAAGAACAAAACGATAAGTAATGATTTTACTGCAAGAGCATTCCACAGTACTGTTGTAGTCCCAGTTCCTTGAGACTGAGACAGAAGGACCTCTTGAGCCCAGGGGTTCAAGGCCAGCCTGAGCAACAGTGAGATCCCATCTTAAAATCAAACAAATAAAAAAGAGAAACAATTATTTTAAAATATGCTTAAAAGTAAACTTTGTTTCTGATAAAATGGATTTAATTTGGAGTGAAGGGAAAATAATTAAATTAATATTTTGACATCAAGTAAGGACAGGCTATATAGAGCTGGAATACATTTATTGTCTAATTTGTTTAATTTGTTTAATTCATTTATTGTCTAATTTGTTTAATTCAAGTTCACTTACCTCCAGAATTTCTACTGCCCTCTATGAAGCTCATAAGTTGACAAGAACAATTTGAAATCCATATGCCAATGTAACATGGTGATTGCTGAAATGAAGTCATGCAAAAAGGAACTAGTGAAACACTGATATAGAAACATAGATTAATTTTGTATTTCATACACAGCTTGCTGGAAAAATGACTCCTGATAAGTCTTGTCATATCAGAAGATTTTCCTTAGAACAAAGAAAAACGAGTAAGGGGGCATGTGCTGAAAGATATTAATACATATAACATTTTTATGGGGAAAAGTATCAATGAACTTGGAATACACTCAGAAACATTGAAATAAAGGATTATTTCAGAGATAAGGAGAGAGGTATCCACCTCACCACTTCCCCCTAAACTCTAGTTGAATGATTAAGATGATGGAGCTATTATAATAAAATTGGTTAAATCTGTAAATAATTTTTGATATTTTACTTGTTAAAATGACTGCAAGTGAAGTTAGGACATAAAAAAAGACTAGCCGGGCGTGGTGGCGCACGCTTGTAAATCCCAGCATTCGAGAGGCTGAGACCGGAGGATCCGGGTTCGCGGCCAGCCTCAGCTACCTAGTGAGGCACTCTGCAACTTAGTGAGACTCGGTTTCAAAATAAAGAATAAAAAATAGGGCTGGGGGTATAGCTCGGAGGTAGAATGCCCCTGAGTTCAATCCCCGGTACCGCAAAAAAAAAAAAAAAAAAAAGACTAAAACTTTGACTTCTGGAAATTTGAAAACTGCAAATGACAATTCTAAGCATGAGCTATATAATTAAGTCTTCAAGAAAAGTAGAAAACCTAAGGGGAGAGAGACTAGGGAACAGCCCTTTTGCACTGTGTTGTACATGAACTTAGTTTGGTACTGACACAAGTTATTGATGAGAGTGAGAATCAAATGTGAAACAAGTTGTTTTATTCAAATGAACATGCATCTAAGTAATTTTCACTTTCATAAATGCTCATATAAACTTTTAAATTAAATTAAATGGCTCATTTAATTTTCTAGGATCCTGAACTACATTAAGTTTTCCAACCATTGCATCATATAATACTCATAAATGAAATATTCTGAAGAAATGTAATGAAATACCTCTTCTCTTAGATTTCAAAAGCTAGAATCATTCTCTTCTAATTCTACATAAATCCAATCTGTCTTCCTAAATTTGATGAAAGTGGTTAGAAACCACAGAGGTCATAGCAATAAAGAAATGAGAAAGGAAAAATGAGAGTAATCAGATTCCAATTTTTACTCAGAACAATTTCTAAAGGTAATTAGTTCCAGTAAACTGCTCACCTGTCCCATTGCGATCATTAATCTTAACCTTGATTCTCCCAAGTCTTTTAATATGTATGCAGTGTTTTGAAATATATTGAATATGCAGTTTCTCATATTATTCAATAAAACTATTAATGTTAATTTCATTATTTTAATAGTTCTTTGATAATTTGGAAAAGGAGCTTGAATTTTATTACGGATATTTATCAAGATTGAAAATCAAGATTTTTCTTATATATGGTATAATTATGAGAATTATATATCTTATTTTAAAATTATATATCTTATTTTAAAATGTGAATGCTGATGGTGCTGCCAGCATTGTACTGTATCATTATGCCCTTCATTTCTGGTTTTATTTCTTTCTTTCATTTTTAATTTTATTTTTTTACTGGTTGTGTTTCAGGTTTTGCATAAGATTGAACACCTGCAAGTCTTTTGTTTATTGTATTTACTTTCGGGAGAGGGTCAGAAACACTGACAATGTAAATCATTTTAATGTACTAAAAAAGGAGACAATTATGAAAGTATTTTACAATCCTACTTGTTCTACACCTTTCCATCATGCAAATATCTCATAATAATAGTGAAAAGCCTATTAACATTCTTATATATACCATGCTAAATTATTTATTCTAGCCATTAAAATTAAATCTAACTGCCATTCTAATCAGTGTGTGTGTGTGTGTGTGTGTGTGTGTGTGTGTGTATGAGGTTTAACTCCCAGTACCTATATATATATAGATAGATAGATAGATAGATAGATATAGATAGATAGATAGATATGGGTATAATTATATATATATTTATTTATATACAGATAGATGGATAGATAGATAGATAGATAGATAGATAGATAGATAGATAGATAGATAGATGTACGTATATGTATATATGAGAGGTACTGGAAATTGAACCAAATGGGTTATACCACTTAGCTACATCTAAAGCTCTTCTTAATTTTTTTATTTTGAGACAAGGTCTCTTACTACATTGCCCAGGCTGGCCTCGAACTTGCAATCTTCATACCTCAGTGTCCCAAGTCACAGAGATTGCAGGCTATGTGCTACTATGTTCAGCCATTATGTTATATTTTAAAACAATGAACGCAAAGTTTGAAGTAAAAAAAATCCAGTTCACTCATATTTTAAGTTCATTGATGATATAATAACTTTATATGTATATTTTGTATACATAGATACATAGATACAAGGATTCAATAAAATTCAATACATAGATACATAGATACATAGATAGAAGGATTCAATAAAATTTATCTTTTAAAATAAAAAGTATATGTAAAAGTACTTTTCTGGATCTGATTGTCTTTTCCACACTAAAATGCCATTCAATTATATAATGAGTTTTAGTTGTTTCTAATTCAACCAGCTATATGAGGTTTTATTTTATTTATTTATTTATTTATTTATTTATTTATTTTTGTGGTACTGGGGATTGAACTCAGGGGCATTCTACCTCCAAGCTATACCCCCAGCCCTATTTTTTTTTATTATTTATTTTGAAACAGGGACTCCCTAAATTGTGGAAGGGCCTCACTAGGTAGCTGAGGCTGGCCACGAACCTGGATCCTCTGGTCTCAGACTCCCAAATGCTGGGATTACAAGTGTGCGCCACCACACCCGGCTATGAGGTTTTAAAATAAGTGTTATTTTCTTTGTAAATTATAATGCACTTTCATAATGGTTTGATTGTACAAAAAACTTTTTCTTGAACAGAGGAAAATTAATCAATTTACATTATTTGGCATTTTTAGATATCTATATTTTTATTTGCATAATAGAAATTCAAGATGGCTTAAAGAATGTTAGATTTATTATATATAGATGCATTCATTGCTATTAGGTTTTAATTTATCATTTCTTTATAAAAGTAATTCAGAAGAAAATACCTGAATAGAATAATAGAAAAAATAATGGACAGAATATTA
The DNA here is from genome assembly GCA_004027655.1 of Graphiurus murinus. Lineage (NCBI taxonomy): Eukaryota > Metazoa > Chordata > Mammalia > Rodentia > Gliridae > Graphiurus > Graphiurus murinus. The sequence continues at coordinate 58,365 of PVLC010003795.1, forward strand.
TGAATCATATTAGAACATACAATCATAGGTATGTGAACCCCAGGCAAAAGTATTCAAAGTCAATTTGAGTAAGTCTAGAAAAATTTGTGTTACTAACAAATAAATAAAATCAATCATGTTGACTGGAAATTTACAATGCCCAATTTTAAACAGCATGATTATTAAATCTTGTTAAATTTCAATTTCTTTACTTTTGAAAAAAATCTAAATATTTGTAAACTTAGGAAATGAGGTATGTTACTGTTCAAACTTAGAGTTTACAAATCAAAACTGAAACCACTCTGTTTCCTTTGATTTGTTATGCTTTCACAATACTGAGTGGTTATATTATTGTCTGAAAATATTTAGGTTATTTCAAAAACATATGCATGCACATGCACACACACGGGTCTTCTTCTTTTCAGTTATGTTATTATCTTGCAAAAAGGTTTATTTATAAGAATTTAGGTAATGAATTGACTATAATAGTTCCTAAATTCATAATTTGCCTCTTTTTCTGTTATATTTAAATGAAAGAAATAAGGACATCAGTATTTCAGTAACCATTGTCCTTGTGGTTTTTGCAAAGCATATAAAAATGTCTTGTGAGTGAAATAACAATCTGAAAATAAAATAAAAACCCTAAAAAAACTAATATATACTTAAAAATCAATATATTTCTCAAACATAGCACAGAAACAGACATATTTCATTAAACAGTATTGTGATTGCAAATGGTTTATATTACCTTTTAATAAAATATTTAACACTAGCTACATAAATTTTATTGAGCCTTACATAATCCCTATAGCACATAATCGATAAAATGCTAAACTTATTGGGTTAAATTTTTCCAGCATTCAAGCATTTTTGTTTGATTCAATCGCGTTCTAATGGAATGCATTAGAGGCAGCAGTTGTAACAACTAAGGTTAACATCATATATTGTACTGATGTAAAAAAAAATTAAAGGAAAAAGTGCTTGTATTAATTGAAAATTCTATTTCATGGTTAATATATACTATATAGTATGTAATATATATGTATATATAATTCTTTTATTTTTATTTGCATCTTCACATACACAATTTGGTCAATTTCTCACCCCAGTACTGGTCCTTTCCCTCCCCTTTTCCCTTTACCTAGTACCCTCCCTCTACTCTACTGGTCTCTCTTTTACCTCCCTGAATTAGAAACATATGTGTTGTAAGTTTACATAGAAAGAACAAAAACAATGCTAAAATTATAGATAAAATAGTAAGACATGACTTTCTGATTTTGGCTTACAGTGGATTTTTGACACCGTTTTCAAGAATCAGATGAGTATGGTTGTGTGAGTTTGTCTTTATTTCTCTCAACACATAGCATGAACTTTAGGCTTTACAATAAATAATTTAGTGAACATATATCTTAACAAGGATATATTCTAGAAATCTAATTGTACCAATAGCTCCTTAAGAATATATTGCCTTTTGGTTGTAGAGTTAGACTTGTAACCAAATTTATAAAATGCTTAGGCATTATAGGTATAATAAAATACTTATAAAGTATAAGCCAGGAGTGGTAGTGTATGCCTATCATCCCAGTTCTTGGGAGGTTGAGACAGTACATTGTAACTTAGTGAGATTCTGTTTCAAAATAGTACCACACATACCAAAAATTCATTTGTAAGGTGAAGAAATAATATGAAATGAGAGTCCAAAGTAAAGACAATTGTATTAACAAAACATAAAAATTAGTATACTTTTAAAAAATAAGTTTATGCAAATAGTGAATGATAAAATGCTTTAATTCAATATTAGGGAACTTTTGCCATATTCGGAAACATTGAATGATGTTAAACAGGGAAGCATTGGTAAAATAGATAATACACTTTGTAGATAATTAATTTTGGAGCCAAATACCAGGAAAAAAGATGAAAATGTAATAACATTTTATTTATATTTATTTTAAAGACTACATTAAATCTCAAATATTATATTAAACTCTATATTAAGATAATGTAGATGTAAATAAGTAATATTGAATACATTTGCAATATATCATAAGGGTACACTTAAGGACACAGTCTCAACTCCACACAATCCCATTACCTATCTTGTCTTATTACCTCCATTTTTAAATTATGACTTACTTCAATCCAGTAATCTTTATATTATAACATCTTATCTAAACTACAATCATTTTGTCTTTGAAATCTGGCCCTAATTACTTTGGCTTCTTCTAAACCTCTCTGCAGAGCTAATTAAGTATTTTGTACAAAATACAAATGCGATCACTAACTTCCAATTGGGCATTATTAAAGACTCCTGTCCTTAATATGGCCATGAAAGCTCTTAGTGGTTTGGCTCCTTCCTCTACTGTGTCCACTAAATACCATCATTACTGTGGTAGCAAATATTTCTTTCATGTATGTATGTGTGTATGAATGTATGCATGTACATATGTATGTATTGTTTTTGTGGTACTGGGTTGGAACACAGAGACATTATATCTCTGAGCTACAATCCAGCTCTACTTTAGTTTATTTATTTGTTTTTATTTGGGAATGGAGTCTTGCTAAGTTGATGAAAGCCTTAAGTTACAGAGGCTGACCTCAACCCGTGATCCTCCTGTCTCAGCCTTCCCACTACTGGAATTGCAGACATGCATCACCACACCCTGCATGACAATAATTTTGGTGATTATTTTCTCCATATATTCTGACCATTACTCATCTGAATAATTGAGATACGACCTCCGTAGATCTTCGATTTCTCTTCTTGTGTAACTCTGAAGTATTTTTTTTTTCCTGTGAGTTCTGGGTTGCTCTCAATCTCCCCAGTCTGTTATGTCTCCTCAGTTCAGAGGTTGCACCAGACTCCACCTGATTTTCCCATCCCTGCCCTGCACCCTGAAGATGACTATCAAGACAGTAAGTAGGGGCAGCAGAAGGGATTCATTCATTTGGTTTGCATCTACAGTGTCATCAGAATTATCTGCTTCTTAGTATTTTGTCTTTTATTCTTGTTCTCTGAGGTGAGAGATATAACTTAGGCTTTCTACCATCTTTGGCAGAACTGGAAGGCAAAATACATTCCTGACATGAGTATATTAAATGGCTCCTGATTATATTTGTGTTGAATAATTATTACACTTAAATTCTGATTTTATCGTAATGATACATTGTGTAATATCACTGAAAAATATTGTTAATGAACTTTTAATTATTTGAAATGTACAAAAATGTATTTCTGTAGAACAATAGAATGATTTTGGATTTCAGTACCAATCAAATATTACTATTACTTTGTTACTATACAGAAGTTCACAAACTGGGGCTACTGAGGATAATTTCAACGTGGGTATACATTTTGTTTTGCCAGAAACATTTTTTCTTTACATTGAATGCTCATGTCCTGAAACAAGTAATGCACACTCACACTTGTCACTTAGCCCTCAACTAGTTGTGGCATCTATTTTATGACAAGTGTAGAAGGCATTCAAAATTGCAATCACTTCCCCCCAACAGTAATGTTCTAAACTTTTCACTATCCAACATTTTTCCAACCTGCATAGAGTCAAGGCTTTAATATTCTATCCTTCCTGTATGCTTGAAAAAAATTTAAATATACCAAAGTATAATGGAGATTTTTTTCCAAGTCTATACCTACTGTCACCTCTAAATGTCAGATGTACTTTTTAGTAGCTTTATTGACTAGAACTAGTATTTCTAGTTCCTTTCACTTAGAGGACCATTAAATTTGACTTCACATATTTGACCAACTGTAATTTAATTTTAAGAGATTCCCTGTTGTGATATATTTAATTTCCAGATATTACATAAAATTTACCCAAGATAAGCTATTTTTATTAAAGAAAGAAATGACTTCTTTTGAGTAACTGATTATAATGGCAATAAATCTAGAGACTATAAGAATAATAACATTAAAGAAGAAAAAAACTTATTCCATTCTGTAAGTAATATTTTTTTTTCTTCTTTTCAGTGTGTGTGTGTGGGGGGAGGTAGAGGTACCAGAGATTTAACACTGGAGTGCTGTACAACTTTGTTGCACCCACAGCCCTTTGTATTTTTTTTCTTATTTGAAACAAGGTCTTGCTAAATTATGCAGCCTGCTCCTGAACTTGTTTTCCACCTATCTTAGCCTTCTGGGTTGCTGGAAATATAGGCTGCCACTCACAGCTCTAATCATTAATTGTTTTATAAAAAAAAAAGAAGATAATAGAATACCTTTAGTATGTAGATGCATAAAATATTTTATAGCATAAATATACATTCCTAACTAGACAGGCAGATGAATCTATCCCTGTCAGTGAAAGGAGTGTATTACTTTATTTAAATGAGTTCTCTGAATAGATTCAAGAGATCATATGAATTTTATACTTTTCATATCAGCCTGAAGTGTTATTTAAAAGTTGCCATTAAATTCATTACTCTACCTTAACCTACATTTTGAAAAAGAAAAAAGTCATGCTAAATTAATACCTAACTTCTTCCGAGGTACCTCAATAATAATCTCATTACAATAGTCATATTAAATTGATATTTATCATTTATATATTTATACATCCATAATTTGCATATTCCCTATAATATTCACTAAAATAATTTGTATGTATATATTCCAGGTCATATCAACAAAACAATGAAAACATTACTATATATATAGGATAGAAATGTGCACATTGATGAATGTTTGCTTTTTTTCCAATGTAAAGAGTGACATTCATTCATGTGTCTCCTTAAATGTTTTTCTTTTTTATGGAATACATTTTTAGAAGTAAAGTTTTTCAGCAGAAGAGTACTTCTATTTTTCTTTATTATAATTTGTGGCCAGATTTATTTCCATCAGTGATGCATATGGATAATTTTTCCACTTTATTCAAAACAACGATGACCTTTTGTGGTATTCTATTAATATTACTTTTCAAATTCCTTAGATACATAGAAATTTTAGTATTTTTACATTTACTAGTGGTTATTAGAGTTTATTCTTCTAAAATTTTCTACTTAAGTATTTCCAAATATCTTATTAGAATATTTGTATTTTTCTTGTCACTTTTAAGAATCCATGTACATTTACTATATCTGTTCAGTTTTCCCAGAGCTAACATACTTTTAAGTTCACTTTGCTTGTTTTACATTTTGCTATAAAAAGGTTTTACAATCCTATTCAAAAGTGCCTATCTTAAAAATGCAATCATTATTACAAATGTATAAAACAACCTCACTGAGGGAGATGAAACAACCTCACTGAAGGAGATGAAACAACATTCATCTGGAAAATGTTGGAAATGAGTACAGTCTGTGAAACTAAAAACAAGGATAATATATACACACAATACTTTATAATGTTGTTTTCCACCATGGAATGAGTTCATATTTTCAGTATCATTATAAATGTATATGGGATTGATAATTAAGAAAATCAATAATGGATAGAGGAATTCAAGTTTTTTTTTTTTTTTTTTTTTTTTTTTATGGGAGGGGTGAGAATTTACAAATTAGTAAGGGGAGGAAATGATATACCAAAGGTACATAGAGTTAGAATTATCCACATGGTAACTACAGTTTAAAACATCATTAAGAACTCATGTTTACTTTAACATAGTTCATATAAAAATATTGGTATACACATACATACACATATCCCCTTGTTCTATCTACTGGGGAGACATTAAAACAAAAATAGCCCTGCAGTGACAAATTTGTTAAGCTCCTTGGAGATACTGTTGCTACTTAGGACTATAGCAGAAAATATACATGATGAACTTGGGGCATTTTATAGTATTATATATAAAGCAATGCAACAACTATAATAAAAATAAATAAAGCACACACAGAAATAGTAGTTGTATTCAAAGAGACACAGGTATCAACTATAAGAATGTCAATAGCCAAAGCTGGAGCAATTTTAGTGACAAAATGTAAAAAAGATAATATTAAATATTGGATTAGAATTCCAAAGATAACATAAATATTCATGAATTCAAGATTATATAAATATAATATCAAACAAATAAATTGAGCTCTAGACATATACCGCAGAGGCAGAGTATATGCTTAGCATGTGAAAGACTCTAAATTGTATCCCTAGCCACACAAAATAAGTAAGTAGGTAAAAAAATAAGCAAACAAACAAATGCTCCATACAGAAGCACTCCAAACAATTCATGTAGATTTCTCATGGAGTGGAAGATAATTTCTTATTTTTTTAATGAGATCTGGGCAGCGTGACTGAATTCTAAAGAGTACAATATGAAAAGAACTGGGAAAATAATGTCAACAGTGGGGAGTCCGGACAAATTCTGCTTCAGCCAGGTTTTCAAGGTCAACAAACGCAGTGATGTCAGGCTGACTGTACATCCCTGTGATATATTGTAATGATGATGACATTTTCCTTCCCAGAACATTTGACCCCAGTCTAATCATTAGAAAAACATCAGACGCCGGGCGTGGTGGCGCACGCTTGTAATCCCAGCATTCTGGAGGCTGAGACTGGAGGATCCAGGTTCGCGGTCAGCCTCAGCTACCTAGTGAGGCACTCCGCAACTCAGTGAGACTCGGTTTCAAAATAAAGAATAAAAAATAGGGCTGAGGGTATAGCTCGGAGGTAGAGCGCCCCTGAGTTCAATCCCCAGTACTGCAAAAAAAAAAAAAAAAAAAAAAAAGAAAAACATCAGACAAGTCCAGATATCTTACCACCATTTCACAAACTGATAATATTAATAATGAAGAATGTCTGAGAAACTATTATAGATAAGAGGAGATTAAAGAGATAGCTAAATAAAATGTGGTGTACTAAATGGCATCCTGAAAAATAAGTAAAAAACTAATAAATCTAAAAAAGATACATTTATACTAATAATAATGTATCCAAATTAGTTCATGACATAACAAATTCATCATACTTTATATTAATAATAGGAAAACTGAAAGTAGAGATTTGTAAGTTCTGTATATTATCTTTGCATTTTTCTGTAAATTTAAAAGTGTATTAAAATATAATTAATTTAAAAATGACTTTTAGTAAATGGTGTCAGAGTTTCCAGCTGGTTAAAATATGTTAAAACTACGTATTTTCCTGGAATTTTTCTTTTATTTCTTTTAACTTTTTAATAATTAGGTATTCAGTGTATCTGAAATTTTCTTTGTATAAATTTGATTTCACTTTTTGCTGTATTTTAACTGTTTCAATATTCTTGATGCAGTCAGTTAACATGCTTGTCAACTGTTGATATATGCTTTACATAAAAAGTTGCATCCCTGAAAATGTATGTTACTTTTACCATGTTATTGGATTTAAGCATAGTTACAAGAATATTAATCTCTATGAACCCATTCAATCCATAACATATTTAGCAGAGATGATTGTAACAGCAGCTGACAGATAACACATATATCCTAACACACTATGGTCCTGAGAAGAAATCTTTGTACAGTAGTAAATGGCATCCTTTAAAATATGCATGTTAATTACAGGATTAAATTCATTCTTCCATTTTTTCCTAGAGAGAGTAAGGCAAATATTTTTTTCTGCTTAACACTATAAAATCTAATATTTTGTACTTTGGATGTTTATTTTTCAGTATAAAAATATTTAGTAAGTATTTTATTTTCCAAGAAAAATGTCTTTAACTTTTTTATACATAGAATTCAAGGCCAGATCCATTTTCTTTATACTCTTTATTAAATGAGAATTAGTTCTCATCTGCTTCACCTTTTATTCATGTCATTCAGTGAGGAAGTATTTGTATCAACTAACTTCCCATGTATGATTCAAATAAAGCAAACTATGTTCATTGACGATGTCTGAATATAAAAGCTTTAAGTACTTTTCAAAGGTAGAAAACAGCTAGAGTTCCTGACAGAGAAAATTACAATTTTAATGGCTAGCAGGTTTTTTCCCCCTAAAGTACATCTGAAATGAATATTTAGTTACTGTCAATGAATACAATGACATTTGTGTCTACTTATTAGTAGAAAAGTTGAATGGCTAATTTCTAGTTGATAAGCGTCAACCTTTTCTTGATCTCATACCCAGAACTCTAATTGTTCTTCCTTAATTAAGCATTATATCAAAGATGTCAGAAGAAGAAACACTAGAAAGACTGTTTGCCCTTGTGTGGTTCTATTCATGGAAAGAGAGATCAGTTCAACTACTGGTCTTTCAATATGAACGACATTCAGGAAAATAGTGTTTTTCCAGACACCATTTAAAAACTGAGTAAAAATTATTGATTTCATAGATTCTAGGACTAGAAAAGGCTCTGGATACAAATGGTTGAAAGAGTAGACTGAGAGAGAAAAAAAATAGATGAGCAATTGCCTCACTTTGGGATAAATTTGTCTTTACAAATAGTACATGTAATATAATAAAGTAGGAAATATTAACCCCAGGTTTTTGCCTTTTCCTGTATTCACATCCTTCAGTGTAAGACTATATATACATTTACTTCTAATAAAAGTGTAGTATACTTTTCTATCACTCAAATATTGGCTCTGCATGTTTTGCATTTTTGTTTTGGCTAACTTAGGATTTTGACTTTCATCATAAAACAAAGGTATAGAATGTACTTTGGTGGGATTTTCATTTCTACTTTTGTTCTAACAGTAAAAAAAATCACCTGCCCCCCTTGCCTGCATGTCTGAAGAAGATGCAGGACTCAAAGATCTGACCTGTAGCTTGAGGACAATCACAGTCATTCTGAACTAAATTAAGCAATCCCCAAGTACAATGGTTTGTTTGTGGTTTAGTGTGTCTCCCTACGCTTCAAGTGTTTAAATTTAATCCCCATTGTGAATTATTAAGAGGAGGAAAACTAATTCTATGATGATGATTTGAGGGTGGGGCTTTTGAAAGGTGATTAAGATTACATGAGTTCATTTGGTTGAGGCCCCATGATTGAATCCTGGTGGCTTTGTAAGAAAAGGAAAAGGGACCAGAAGAAACATTCACATTGCTCCCTGTCCTGTGCCATGTGATACTCTTTGCTGCCTCAGGACTCTTCCAGAGGGAAAGCCAGTGCCATATGTGATCCTTGACCTTGCACTTTCAGAACCATGAGACAAAATGAACCCATTTTTTCTTTAAATGAATCCATATTTTGGAGTTTTCTTATTAGCAATAGAAAATAAACCAATACACCAAATGATATGTGAGAGCATGAGGAAAAAATAATGGATATCATTAAGAGTAAGAGACTGTGGGATGTGGTGCATCATACAGTGTAACAGGGGCAATAATTAATTCATTAAATAATAGCATAATGCACCGTGTTTTCATTTGTACTAAAATAAAAAGCAATAATAACCAAAAGTAAAGTCAATAAACAGTATTTAGTCAAGTACGATTCTAAAGGAAAGGAGAATGAAAAAGAGTTATCTTTAATGTCATGGATAAGAAAGGCTTTATTTAGTTAAAAGACATATAAAATAAATTTAAAGTATAGAAGGGAAATAAAAATTTGAAGATGACTATCAGAAATACCTCATGACTATATGTAATTTATTACAAAAGCAAATCAAATTAGTGCTCAATGTTATTTTATTGATGTAGAATGCCATGCTATGAGTTTAATGTACAACTTATCTGAGTTTTATCTAAATGTGTATTTTAATAAAGAATGCCTTTTCCTAAAAGTAGAGAATATTATCTGATCATTTTCTTTATGTTAAATCTAGTCATATCTCACAGAGGTACAGTTAGGTGAAATAGGGAGCTATTTTAATATTTATTTATTTGTTTGTTTATTTATTATTTATTTATCCACTAGGGATTTAAGCCAGAGTAACTTTACCAATAAGCAACACCCTCACTCCTCCCAACACACATTCTTTTTTAATATTTTGAAACAGGGTCTCTATAAGTTGCTCAGGCTGGCCTCAAATCTGTGATTCTATTGTCTCAGCCTTCCAAGTAGTGAAATTAAAAGCATGTGACAGCATTCCCAGTTATAGTGCTATTTTAAAACAGTGACAGTTTTGATAAAATTATTAAATCATGGCATGTCATACCAATTAAAAGTACAACAAATCTTTATTTTATTAAAAATTTGGATAAAATTTTCAATTAGAGAATGATAGCTTGAGAGTAAAGATATAGTAGAGTCGACTCTAAAAATTAAAATGAAACATTATAAGTGTCGTATGTGCCAGACAGAAACACATTTGTCTCAACATATAAAAATAATTAAAGCCGGGCGTGGTGGCGCACGCTTGTAATCCCAGCATTCAGGAGGCTGAGACCGGAGTATCCGGGTTCACGGCCAGCCTCAGCTACCTAGTAAGGCACTCCGCAACTTAGTGAGACTCAGTTTCAAAATGAAGAATAAAAAATAGGGCTGGGGGTATAGCTTGGAGGTAGAATGCCCCTGAGTTCAATCCCCAGTACTGCAAAATAAATAAATAAATAAATAAATAAATAAATAAATAAATAAATAAATAAAATAAAAATAAAAATAATTTTAAAAATTCCTTCAAATTTAGCTGATATAGTTATTTACTACGCTGTGCTTACCTTTTATTTATAATATTGAAATGAGCTTTGAAAACCAACAAATAAAATTGAGAACTTGGAACCAATGCATGCCTTGGCTAGCCTCACAAGCAAACAAAAAGTGCTAATGATTTGAGAACATTCAAATAATAAAATCTTTTGTGCCAACTCAATTCACCAGAAAAAAAAAATGAAGAGTTAAAATTGCTAGTGCTTCTTTAATATGAAAATGTAACATGACTTCAAGGTAATTTAGAAAAATAAGATTCACAATACTAATGATATATCTAAGAATATTTCAAATAGTGTTTCTTTTTTAACTTTTCTGTTTTAGTAGATATTGATGACAGGAATTCTTAAACTGCATTGAAATAGAAAGCTGCAATGAATGAGTCTGTTTTCTGACTTTTTCTCTCTCTTTCTCTCTGTCTCTTTCTCCCCTGACATCCATTTCCCACCTCATACTCAACTGTGCCATTGTCTTATGTTTGCAGAATATATTCTTTATTATTTCCATTATCTATTTAAATATGTGATTGTTTATATGTGATTTTTATATTCTTCATATCATTACTAAATTATATTTCTCTCCCTCATAATTTAACACTGCTGACTCAAAGTTATGTGTCCACCCCATTAACTGATCAAATTTTTCCCTCCCTTCTGGATGCCAGGAGGTCCCATTGGCATAAATAGCACATATCATTAATCAAAGGGAGATTTATCAACAAAATTAATCATTATGCTGACAATAAAAACATAAACACATATGCAATCAGTTAAATGAAAATGAAGGATTGATTGCTAATTTTTACATATGTCACCCTAATCTTGGTTCCTACCATTTTGAGTTCTTTCTTTGTAATAATGGCTATTGCCATATGCCAGGTATAAAAAAACTCAGAATACTTTTCGCCTAAAAAAAGTTTTAATTTTTACTAATTTCTCCTTGTCTTTCCATTTCCTTCTATTAATCACTTCAATCCATAAACTCCCATGTGTATCTGAGAAAAGTAGTTGGGTGTGTGCATGAAGAAAGAAGAATTCCAGCAGTCTAAAGAATTCAGAAATCAAGCTGAGCAAGGAGAGTTCTTTTTAAAGTGTCAAACCAGTACACTGGGATGTTCAAGGCCAAATAGTGAGAGGAGGGTACTCCTGCAGTGGGCAGTACAGTGGTAAATGATGAAAGATAAATAGACTGGTGTGTTTATAAAGGATAGGCTGCAGGTTAGCTATAAAGAGAGATTGTTAGATACAGAAAGAAGGGCCAAACACATCAGTATATTAAGGATAATGGTAGCAATGCTCTGATCGTTGTTTTGCCAGAAAGAATACTGAGATAATCCAAACAATTAAAATAAAATAAAATGCAAATTATAAGGAAAAACCAAAGCAAGCAAAATTATATAGACTCCCACTTCCATATCCAAATGTAGGAGAATTTGAGCACTAAAATAGTGACATTAAAAATTGAAGAATATATTAATCTAAACAAACAGATAAGCTGACACACACATAAAGTTCTGTGAGTTACAAGATATTTATAAAGTCAAAGCCAGGCGTGGTGGCGCATGCTTGTAATCCCAGCATTCGGGAGGCTGAGACCGGAGGATCCGGGTTTGCGGCCAGCCTCAGCTACCTAGTGAGGCACTCCACAACTTAGTGAGACTCAGTTTCAAAATAAAGAATAAAAAAAAAATAGGGCTGGGGATATAGCTCGGAGGTAGAATGCCCCTGAGTTCAATCCCTGGTACCGCAAATAAAATAAAATAAAATAAAAAAGTAAAGTCAAAATATCTCCAAACAATATAGTTATTGGTAAACAAAATCATAAATTTACATTGGAAAGTCATGACAGATTCTACATTCTTCAACCGATTAAAATTATCATTACTATTAATAGGACAAACCACATTGTCTAATATATGAAGTAATAGAAGGGGAATTTAGCAAATTTCTTTTGATATTCCTATCAAATATTCCTTTGATATTTCTATCAAATAATCTCTGTGAACGCTCTGAATATTATTGTAATTTCTGTTTAATTGCATCTCGTGACTTATCTCTGGAGTATGGCTGTAAACTCTAACTCTGCTCTATCAGGACTCCAGGAGATGCAACCATGGATATTTACATGTCTTTATCATGGTGCTTCTTTATCTTGGTGTTTATTTTAATGCTTAAGTTTCTAATTGTGACTAGGTGTGACAAGAATTTTTTTGTGTGCTACCAGGGATTGAATCCAGGAACATTCCACCTCTGAGCTTCACCTCCAGACCTATTTTATATTTATTTTGAAACAGGGTCTTACTTAGTTGCTGAGGGCCTCACTAAGTTGCTGAGGCTGGACTCAAATCTTCAATCCTCCTGTTTAAGCCTCTCAAGTACTGGGATTACAGTCATGAATCACTATTTTAGGTTTGCATAGGAATCTCGTTTTTTATATTGAGTAAATGTACTTTCACAAATATATAAAAATCAGTCACTAAACTGAACTTGAGAAGGAGGGAGGGCAAGGGAGTGGGGTGGGAATTGGGGAAGGGATTAAGTGAGAAATGCGTGCATATATGACTTTATCAGCTTGTACCTAACAAAGATGTATGATTACAATGCACCAATTAATAAAAATAAATAAATATTGTTTTATGTTAGAAAAAAGTTGGCTAATAAGTATATGAAATATGTTTAATATAATTAGCAATCAGGGAAATGCAAATCAAAACTACACTGAGATTTCATCTAACTTCAAATAGAAGGGCAATCACCAAGCATATAAACAATAATAAATGCTGGTAAGGATATGGGGAAATAGGAGCCCTTATAAACTGTTGCTGGGACTGCAAATTAGTATACCTACTATGGAGATAAGTATAGAGATTTCTTAGAACATTGGAAATGGAACCACCATATGAACAGCTAGACCACTTCTGGGAATCTATCCAAAGAAATTGAAATCAGAATATTATAGTGATACATGCATATCTATGTTTATAGCAGCAGAATTCACAGTAGTTAAATTATGGAACCACCATAGGTGTCCTTCAACAGGTGAATGGATTACAAAACTGGTATACACACACAATGGAATTTTACTCAGAAGTAAAAAAAGCAAAGTTAGGGAAATTGGATAACAAAAAGGAATTCAGATAAAGCAGGAGAGACTACAGTGGAGCAATGGAGGGAACCCGGGTGGAGGAAGGAGGTGTGATGACAGCAACAGTTAAAATAATGCTTTGCATATATATGAAATTATCAATAACAATCTCAATGACAAACACAATTCCTTACAGATTCCAGAAGGAAGAGCACAGTATCCTGTGAGGGCAACAGCAAATAGGGAGCCAAGTAGGACACAAAAGCTCTGTCAGTGGGTGCTGAGGAAAAAGGGAGAAAGGAGGGAGGGATTTTTGAACTGAAGTCTTGGCTCTAGGGCATTATGGGTATATTTCCTAACTAAGACTTCTAAGGTGGATTTAGAAGAAGCAAACATGACTTTTGTGAGGTCTCACTGTAACAGAGAGTGATCACTGTGGCATATCTGTATATTTCTTATAAGACATGGTAACCAGTGGGGTGAGTCCAGTAGGTTGTATAGTGTGTGTGTGTGTGTGTGTGTGTGTGTGTGTGTGTGTGTGTGTGTGTGTATGATTAAGCCTTTTTCCTGGCAAGAGAAAATTAAAGCTATATTCAAATTTGGTATCCATATATATAATTATACAAATTCATCACAATAATCATAAGGTAACATTATTCAAACTCAAGTTGAGGGTTCTCAAAAATTAACGGTTTCCCAGAGATCCCAACTGATTTTCTGTTCAAGGAGGATCAACATGTATAATTTTAAACAATCCCCACATGTTACCATTGAGCAGCTAGGGGCAAGAATCATTATTCAAATTCTAGCAAAGAACATATTATACTTTTTTATAAGGACATTATTTAATTACTCTTATCACTCAGAAGTAGAGATTTCTACATTTAGGATTGAATGTCCAGGCTTGTTATATGAATTTGGCAAAGACCATGACAGAAATTGGCACTAAATTTTGTCACATTATTTTTCTGCATCTATTAATTTTTCTATTGAGGTGATTAATTATAGTGGTTGATTTTTAATTATGACTCTTATCTATCTGTAATTCCAAATCTGACAGCTTGTCTGAAATGACCAACTCTCTTTCACTGCTATGACTGTGACTGCTTCAATGATTCTCTCTCCTCCTTTTACACTTTCCCCTCGTTTTTTAATTTCAATTACTTGGTGAGTGACAGTCACTCTAGAAAATCACCTGGCATGCCTAGAATCTCCATTATTTGGGAGGCTAAAACAAAGGGATTGTATGCTTGAGGCCAGCTTCAATAACCTAGAGAAACTGCTTCAAAATAATAATAAGAAAAAAAGAATCGGGCTCAGGGTGAAGCTCAGAGGTAAAATATCCATGGGTATACTAAAATAAATAAAAATGAATAAATAAATACAATAATAATTATTTAATTAATTAATAAAAAGGACTGGGGGTATAGAATTGGAGATAGAATGCCCTGATGTCAATCTCTAGTACAGAAGGGATGAAAGAGGAGAAAGGAAGAAAGGGATGAAAGAAGGAAGGAAGGAAAAAAGAAAGAAACAGCCACCTGCTCTATTAGTTTGAATATTTGTATGGATTTTTTTAACAAATTTGTTTTCCTTTGTAGATTATGTGTCAAGCCATTTTAAAAATGTCATATCTGAGGCAGGGCATGTAAACTACATAAATGCTACCTGCCAATTTCACAGCACCTGTCTTTAATAATCATATTAAATGTTCACAGAAGAGTATTGTTTTAATAATTTTTCCATGTCAATATAAATTTTATACTTATACATATACATTTTCCTGAATTGTATTTGCATTTTACACATATCATTTTGATTAATAATGTGTACATTATATCCTTACCCATCTAAAATAATAAAAAGTGAGTTCTGGTTATTATTTTCAGATAAAACATCTGATTTATTTTTTAGAACTTAATCACTGATGTTAGGCAGAAATTGCTTGCTTACGTAATATATGAAATTACACAAAAATTAGAATAATTGAAAAGATTCTGATTTCAAATTTAAAATATATATTTTTATTTTTAAGAAAAAGTCACACAAAATTAATAAACATATCAGTATATGTAAAATATGCTAAAAGGATCACATTAATAATTATAAATTATTAGACATAATTAATATATTGATTTTGAAATTTTGTTTTTAAGCCACTACTAAAGCACTTTAAAAAGAGAATATACAATGAAACTTAAAGTGTAACTTAAAATATTTAAGATGTTTAAGCCATTAACCCTGTTAACAATAAGCTTCAGACTATCAAATGTAACTTACAGTTCTTAGACTTAAGATAAAATATATTAAAGCTAAATGTAAAAGTTCCAAGAAATATTGAGTTTTTAAATTGTAATTTTATTGAACTAAATATTATTACTTAAAACCTAAATAATATTTTAGAACTAAAATATTCACTCAAAACTGCCCTAGAATAGTGATAGATAGGATTGGATTTTTCACTTTATCTCTCCCCAATCTGTAAAGAAAATATCAGAAAATAGTTCTACGCACACTTGTAATCCCAGCATTCGGGAGGCTGAGACCGGAGGATCTGGGTTTGCGGCCAGCCTCAGCTACCTAGTGAGGCACTCCGCAAATTAGGAGACCCCGTTTCAAAATAAAGAATAAAAAATAGGGCTGGGGGTATAGCTTCGGAGATAGAATGCCCCTGAGTTCAATCCCCAGTAGGGCAAAAAAAAAAAAAAAAAAAAAAGAGTTCATGGTATTTTAGACCAAAGTCCAAAGTGACTTGGGATAAGAATAATGCAAAAGGAGTGGATTTAGACATGTACATGTGGTTAATGTTATAGACAAACAGCATTAGTGAAGGAGATAAAAGTATGCTGCCTTTTTTTCTACTTTTACTTGACAGAGAATGCGTATTAGAAGATTGAATAAGTTCAGTAACATACACTATCAAAGCCATATGTTAATACATGAAGATAATGATGCATTTTATTTATTTATTTGTTATTTGTTTGCTTATTTATTTATTTGTAAAGGGGATTGAATTGAGGACATTCTAGCCCCAAACTACACCCCCAACCTTTTTATTTTGAAACAGGGTCTAGCTAAGTTACTGAGGCTGTCCTGGATCCTGAGATTCTCCTGCCTCAGCCTCCCAAGGACTAGGATTGCATTGCACCACCTTGTGCACACCATCCCTGGAAAGAATGGGATATATTAAGGAAGAAACAATGACCAGAATGTCTGAATAATGATGAAAACAATCAGGATATGGACAATCGAGGTCTAAATTTTACCCCAAATTTAACTACCTTATAAAATATTAATTTGTAAATATAAATCACATAAAATAAGATAGTCATACTATAGGATCAAGAATTTTATTCTTGCAAAATCTCTTTACTTTTTAGGATCATAGCTAAATTTCACAAGTTTTCATGTTTTTTAAAGTATCAGTTTAAATTGTACATTTATTTTCATATATTATTTTTCACACATTCCAAACTCAGAAATTCATTAAATCCATAATCTGGGAAAAGCCAAGAAGACTGTCACTAAATCCTAGTGCATTAAATTAAATGACATGAAATATTTTTATTTTCTTCAAATTTCAGGGTTTTTTAAAATTCATACCCCAAAATTTACTTCCTTAAAGTGTGTGTCTGTGTGTGTGTGCGTGTGTGTGTGTATGTAATATTTACCTATGAATCTAATAGTTACATAAATCATATGTAATTTCTTATTTTGTAATTTCTACACTTTCAATTTTTTCAAACTTACACTTTTCATTTATAAATGTCCTGCAGTCATATGTCTGCTAAGTAGTACTCTCTTGGCTGGCATTTGAAACTTCTTGATCTTGTCCACTTTTTATGAGACAATAAATTCTTCTCAGACCTGCTTCCTTGGCTATGTACACGCATATAAAGATGGTGCAAGATGCCCTCCTGGCAGCAGTGTACTCGTGCCTTTTGTGGGATCTCCTAAAATAGGCTGGAGGAGAGATCTCTGGCATTCTTTAAACAGACCATTTACCAGTCACAGAACTGCTGAGCTGCAGCAAAAATTTCACAGTGCATCATTCCAATGTTGAGAATTGGAAGACACAGGCATCCAAGAAAAATTTTAGAGTTAAAACTTTAAGTTAAAAAATGGTTTCTCTATACTTTCAGTAGAATAGAATAATAACCTTTTAAAAGCCCTACTCACACAAGCTCAACTTACTAAGACTCAGGGTCCCTACTTTCTTCTGACCATCCATCTCATCTTTATCACTTTATTGACTTTCTTCTTTCAAATGTCTTAAATATTGAATTCCAGTTTCCTACTTAAAGACAGATTTCTCATAAAGATGTGCAAACAGTTACACAATGCTTGTTCAGGAGGAATTCATTACAGCCCATTATTGAATTCACAACATAGGTCCAAGCACTTTTGGATTGGAAGAGTGGGTCTATGGAGTAAGTTGCTGTCATGGTCCCTATGTGGGAAGTTTCTAGATAAAAGTCATGCTGCTAGATAATATGTTTTGATATGATGTCTTTCAAAGAGTCCCACTACTTCCTTAAAATGGCTTTGTATATTAGCATGCATGTATGAACTGAGTTTCACAGAATGCATCATGCTCAAATCAGAGGGGATGAATGACTTGGAGAAGAAGGCAGGCAAGAGGCACATTTCTTTCCATCTACAAAGAGTCTGCATTTATCTCTGTAGAAAAATTCACATTAAGTGTCTGACATTTGTGCTGAAATCAGGTATGAGTAAGGTAAGAATGGGGTTGGGTTTTGACAGAAGATTTTGCATTTATTACCTGCTTCTAAAGATAGGTAATGAAGCAGAAAATAGTCACCAATAATAAGAAGCAGTTGAATACACAAAAATCTTCACTGTCTTTTAAACCTTATACTCCTACAGAAGCAATACACATTCCTTTCAATCTCACATAAATATATGTAAAGCAGTTTTCATTTTTAAGACTCATTTATATGACCTTCAAATGTCAGACATTTCTTTAAAACTTCAGATAATGCAAATAATTTGAGCTTTGAGTCAGCACTTGAGTTAATTCAGACTCAGCTCCCTCAAATGATTCATTTCTTCTTGGATTGATTAACCTCTATCACTATAAATAATTTCTTATGTGGGTCAGTTAGTTAATGATTTGTATTATTGATGCAACTTGATGACAAGTTTGTTATGCTTATAGGTAATTTAGTGCTAAAGAAAATAAGTCTTTACTTTTCCTCAAAGAAAGTATATACTAAGAGCTATTTAAAAAGATTGTCTTCCGTGAAGTACCGGGAGTATTTTAGGGAGTGTGTGTGTGTGTGTGTGTGTGTGTGTGCGTCTGTGTGGTACCAGAGATTGAATCTAGGGACATTCTACCTCTGAGTTATGCTCCAACCCTAATTCATTTTTTTTTTTCTATTTTGAAATAGGGTCTTGCAAAGTACCAGCTCTGGCCTGGAGCCTACCTACAATTCTCCTGATTCAACTTCCTAAGTACAGGAATGACAGGCCAGACCCAGCTCAGAAGTGGGTTTTATAGCCACGAACCTAGTTATGGACAATTTGTAGCTTATTTTTAAATTTCTTTAAAAAGTTTCTCTTAATTCTACAGCCATGTTTTCTTGAGCAGATAAGAAACCTAATGCCAGTCATATCCCAGCATAGAAAATAAAATAATGGCATTTTGAGCCAGAATTCCATTGTTATTGGGGGGGAGGGGTGCTGGTCACTGTATGATTTAGCAGAATCCCTCCTCTCTACTAATTAGATCTCATTAGCATCCTTAACAATTATGTCAAGGAAAGTCTCCAGAGTGTTAAGTATTTCCTTAGAAGGGGGCAAAATTTCACTAGTGAAGGGACCGAGATGACTGAAAAGCCCCTTACTCAAGTCTCGGGAGCGAGGTGACCCCAATCAGTCACAAAGCCACCATCTTGATGCAATAGGCAAGAGGTTTATTGATAAGCCAGCATGCTGGGATCCAGCTCCCTTAACTCATGCAAGAGCAGAGAACTGAATGCCGAGTCAGGGGAGAAACCGGGTTTTTATGGGGTAGAGCTACTAACAGCACTTATATATGTGCTAATTTTAGATTGTTAATTATACAATATATGAGATCATTAGTTATACAACAACATGTAAGATCAGAGGATGGCACAGAAGTTCACTTAAGGGTTGTTAATACATCATGTCTGTCAGATTCTGGGCAAATACAGGTACATTTACTAGAGCTGAAAGGAATAGAGTTCTAGGGGGGTGAATTACATTTTTTGAGAACAGCTTTACCCGGAGTTGACTCAGTGTTATCTTGTAAGAGAACATTTAGGGAGGGTTTGGATTCTTTTACCCTTAACTCTCTGGTTTATAGATTGTTAACTCCTTACACTAGGAGGGAAGTCACGGTTGTGCAGGGACTGTGAGACGAAAACAAATGAGCAATATTGCTCCATGTAAAGCTAACAGAGAGATCTGGAAGTGTAGCCCGAACCCTTAGTGAAGTATGCAAATGCACGTGGTAAAGATGAGAAAAGACAGAGAAGAAATAAAAATAGAGATACTAAGAAAGAATAGTAAACAACAAATTGAGAAAGTTTAAAGTCCAGATTAATTCATTCATAATTACTGACAGAAAAATTCAATATTCAAATAATTTAGTTTAAATTTTTCTAACTCTCTCTATCTCTGTTTTCAAAAGAAAGTGTGACACTTTTATTTATTTATTTATTTATTTATTTATTTATTTATTTATTTATTTGTGGTACTGGGGATGGAACCAGGGGGCTTTCTACCGCCAAACTACAGCCCTAGCCCTATTTTTTTTTATTCTTTATTTTGAAACAGGGTCTCACTAAGTTGTGGAGGGCCTTACTAATTGGCCTTACTATCTGGCTGTGAAACCGGATCCTCCAGTCTCAGCCTCCCAAATGCTGGTATTGCAAACGTGCATCACCACTCCCAGCTCAGAAAATGTGATAGATGTTTAAATACACATTGTTTTACTTACATGAAATTGTAATAATCATATAACCTGATATAATTTGCAGTAGGATTTTGAAAACTAACTCTATTGTTTCACATAGCCTATTAGTGGAAAAAGTAAGCCATTTTTATAAGTCTTCAAATCTATTAAATCTTCATTTGATTCATTTGGCTGTCTGTATTGTATATGACAACTGGAAGATCATATTATATGAATTAATGACATACACTGGAAAAAAGATAGCCTTTTCAACAAATTGTGTTGGAAAAATTAGTTAACCTTATGCAGAAAATGGAAATTAACCCCACTTTCTCACCCTGCACAAGAGTCAATTCAACATGGATCAAAGACCTGGAAATCAGACCAGAGACCTTGCAACTACTTGAAGAGGGCATAGGACCAACAATTCAACACATATGCACAGGTAAAAACTTTCTCAACAGTACCTCAAAGGCACAAGAAATTAATAATATCACATTCTGTTGTCAGAAACTTTTTCAAAAAGGAAGATAACAAGGAGCTAGAGTTCTAGACAGGTGAATTAATTTATACAACTTAAAACTTAAGCAATCCTTGAGAACATTTGTATCCTATGTGAATGCTCATAGGAGGCACTCACTGTGGTGATGAATCTCACTGATATAAGGGTAAAGTAGATTTATTTGTGGCTTCTCATCAGTGTTTTCAACAGCTATTGTGGTACTCCTTAAATGGATTCATCTTTGTATGTCTGTACTAAGCAAAAAACCTGGTTCTTCTTTCAGTGTCTGAACTGGCTACTGCCAATGTTTAGGATCTGACCTGTTGGTAACAGTCAACACCAATGAAATATAATTTATTGAAGAATGCTTAATTACATTGTACTTTTACTACACAGAGACTGTGCTATTTATCTTTCTGGTAATGTATTTTCCTTCTACTACTGCTATTCCTCTGACAGCAATATAATTCTCAGAGGTTTCTAAAAGTCTCAGTCACTCTCATGGTATCTCATCAATATGACTTTCCTTACTGGAGTAGGTTAATTTTGGGCTCCCACACATAAAATATATCACACAGTGGTGGTAATTACTCAGTACAAACCTCTGCTCTAATAGATTTAACCAAACTTAACATGGCTTCTAGTGGCCTAAGGAAAAGTCACAGTTTCTATCTGGTAAAGCTCAGGACAGTCAAAAGAATCTACAATTTGTTCTAGCTAACATCTGACATAGGCCCCTGATCTCTCTTCCTTAGAGAATTACTAATAGGGGTTACAACTGTGAATCTTTCTTTCTCATCTTTGGGAGTTAAGAGTGAGTACCTTCTAAAACTCAGATGTGTTTTTCTCAAGGACCTGAAAGCCATTCCTTTGAAATGTAATCATCAAGAAGAAAAGAATCTCTGTCTCTCACTGTCTGTGGAGCATAGAATCCTCACTTTGATAATTACCAGCTACAGACACTGCTTTCTTAATTGCATTTGCAGAGTTTAATCCTTTATACTCTTCACTCTCCTGGCTCTTCTTGAGCCTGGGTCATTCCTCCTCCCCATTCATTTTTTTTTTTTTCCATTAGTTAAGTCATCTCTGTGCCATTCAGAATGATGCTTAGCTCTTTACACTGCTATCAGGAGCTGCTGTTTAAAAGCTTTCAATGTTGTAATGAATGTTCAGCTTTATTTTATCATGACTTTTATCATTCTTAACACCAAACACACTACCACTCTCCCACTCATTCTCTTTTTTTTTTTTTTTTTCCAGTACTGGGGATTGAACTCAGGGGCATTCTACCTCTGAGCTATATCCCCAGCCCTATTTTTCGTTCTTTTATTTTGAAAGCGAGTCTCACTAAGTTACAAAGTGCCTCACTAGGAAGCTGAGGCTGGCCGCGAACCCGGATCCGCTGGTCTCAGCCTCCTGAATGCTGGGATTCCAACCGTGCGCCACCACGCCCGGCTCCCACTCATTCTCTGAACTGTCTTCTACTGAGTTTTTACTCTGGCTAAAAATCCCATAATACAGGTCTTCCATTCTTGTCAGCTTTAGTAAGAAGCTGCTTCCTGAGGAATCTAACTCTTGGGATGATAAAAATTTTTGCAAAAAGGCAGGAAGTCATGGCTGTCTTTTGCCAGCCTCTTAGATATCCCCTGCTTGCCCTGTGGAGCTGAAGTTCTCCGAAGAAACCGCATGGGTAGTACATATCCTGCAGACTGTTTGGCCTTGACTGAGTAGAATATTTTGATTGTGAAGAGATAGAATAATGCTGATCAAAAGCCAAAATTATCTTCAGCTATCTTAGTCCCTTTAGTAGCCATTCACCTGCAAACTCTGTATCTTGAGACATTATCTTCATAACTATTAGGAAAAATCTTGAAATGTATCACTTACCTTAGCAGACCTCTAACCTCCACTAACCCTAAAGGTAAGAATTCTATAAGAAAATACCTAAAACCTACAGAAGTGTTTTTCCTGTTTTGCTGTACACTGCCTATTTAATGTCCCCACCAATGTACTTGTCAAATGTATTGATTTAAGACCATTTGCATTTTGTGGCTATAAAATAATCCATGTAACCTCTTTCAAGGCAGAATATGTCATTTGTGGTACTAGAATCTGTGTTCTTCGGCAGTAGTCATTCATTTTGAACTCAGACTGAATTAGTTTCTTATTTCTTTTAGAGGTAGAGTTGTTTCTCCATCCAGAGTTTAAAACAATTCTTTCAATAATTCTAAAAAGCAGGAACACCCTTCCTCTGCCAAGTGTGAACATTTTCCAGCCACCTAAGCATTGGCTGATCAACAAAGGTCCACCAAATGTGCTTGGAGACCAACTAAAAAGTCTTCCTCACCTCCAAATATTCCACCCTAGAAAACAATTTTCTTTCCTAGCATTTCTTCATTTTACACCATGAAACTTACTGTCTTTTCAAACTCTTTTGACTTACTGCTGAAAATGAAGTGAAAGCAAAGTTTCCCTTGTTGCTTCTAGTTTATAGTTTGCTAGTTTTATTTCTGAGTTAAGCTTATTTTTGAAAAAAAAAATTGCCTTTACCTTTAATCCTTGTGGAAAGAGTACCTTTCCACTCTTGCTCGTCTCTGTTTTTGTTGTTGTTGTTTGAGGTACTGTATTGAACCCAGGGACTGCCACCTGCTAAGCAAGCCCTTCACCATGAACTACATCCCCACCTCTGTTTCTAATTTCTGAATTCCTCTCTAATGCTTTCATTGCTCAAAATTACCTTTATAACCAAAAACCTGTCTTAAGTTTCTTATGTTTTAAGTACTTGAAATTACTTCACTTTTTCTGTCTTGAAACATCATAAAATAACAGCACAATTCATAACAGCCAAATTATGAAGCCAGTCTAGGTGTCCATCAACAGACGAGTGGATTACAAAATTATGGAATATACACACAGTGAATTCTAATCAAAGAATAAAATATATGTAAATATGTAATAAAGAACAAAATTATGTCACTTACAGGAAAATGGATTGACTTGGAGAAGATTATATTAAGTGAGATTAGGCAGTTACATAAAATGAAGAGTATATGCTGTCTCTCATATGCAGAATATACTAAGTAATCCGGATACCAGATGGACTTCAGATAATGGAGAAGAAACTCCAGTGGAGCCAGAGAGGTGACCTAGGTGAAGTGGGGTGAGGAGGGAGAATCAATCAAGGAAATATTTCCTTTGACATTATGTTCATATGTGAGAACACCAACATCAATCTCAATATCCTTTATGGGAAACGGAGGGAAAACTCACCAAGTGGAGTGTGTGTGTGTGTGTGTGTGTGTGTGTGTGTGTGTGTACTATCATATATATCATTATCATGAAATTCATTATGATGTGAGACTACAATGCACCAATAAAATATAAAAAATGCAAAAAATGAACACAAACATAAACAATAAGCATATAAGCATATATGTGTGTGACTATATATGTAGATATATCACATACAATTAGTATTTGTATATATACTTTATATCTACATGTATATGTAGATATGTCACATATAATTAGTACATTAATCTTATGTAAGCATACATTTATACATATGTATTTATACACATGTGCACGTTCATATCTATTTATACACAATTTGACTTATGCAAGTTTTCAATTCAAGATAAGTTCATTTAAAATGTTTTATTAAATATAAACCATAGATATAATTTTATAGAATTATTTAGCAGTGCAAATGCTAACAAAATTAAGTATCATTGGACATTTAATCATGATGTCCCCCCCAAAATTTCTGCTTCTATTTTATGTCTGTCACATATGCTAGTTAGTAGCCTTTCTGTTACAACCTTGTTCACATTCAGCATTTCCAACACCAGATTGCTGATTTCTCTGGAATTCGAGATGATAAGAACAGTAATTTTGAATTAAATATAAGTAAGTGGGCTTTCAATCCTAGATAGGTCTTCCATTCACCTGATTGAAAGTCCAGATGTCAATTCTATGCTGTGTAAGCCCTTTTTACAGGTTGGGATGGAAACCATTTTCTCCCTTTCAAATTTTAATAGCACTGTTGAAGCATAGAATCAGTGATTCATGACTTTTATGAACTGTTTCTTCAGAGAGCTCTGTCATTTTCAAGCTTCTAAAATAAGATTTCTTTCATTAAAGCTAAAATATCTATCTTCATTATTTGACCCTCCTCTCATTCAAGCTATTAAAAGCAAGTATTGCTTAATTATAAATATGCATTCACTCATTTATGTGTGTATATTTACATATACATGTGCATGCTTCCCGAAGGATCTATTCATGGGATAATAGGAAACATTAAATATAAAATGCAATGTAAATTTCTGTATCCAGATCTAGAAATATAAGAACTTGATTAAATTGGAAAACTTTTGGTGGAATATTTTGAATCTATACTTTTAAGTCCTCAAGCTGAAATATATATAGGATTTTTAGTAAGCTGCAGGAATCTCAGATCAACAACCCCTCAAGACATTATTCACAACTAGAAAGACAATAGATCCAGTATGTATTTCTACAAAGCATTTGTGTTGCAAAAATGTCCCCAAATTTTTATTATAAAATTGTTTATACAAGTTTTAAAATTAATATAATGAGCAGACATATATTCTCCAACTAGACTCAATAATTTTCACATTTTTCTCTCATTACTTTTTATCTACATATTACTTGTTTTGCTATAGTAATTTTCCATGAAATATTTTAATATGCAAAAAACAATTTCCCAAATAGTTCATAAACCATACATAACATCTATAAAATAAAGAAACCATAATGACACCTGAAATTAATGATTAAAATTTAAATTTTCCAATACCCTCCAAAATTTTCTTAAATGATTTCAATTTTTTTCTGTAACATGTAGCTGAGATTGACACATCCCATTTGGTGATTGTCAACTATCAATTCTTCCCATAATTATTAAAATTAGTATTTGTTGAAACAGTTAATTTATTGCTTATTTCATTAAAAGGGGAAACTAACTTGACAGAATTTTTGTATTGTTTTAGAATGGGGAAGCTAAGTGAGGATATTTATGAGATTTTAGGACCTCATTGAAAATTAAGAAAATGGATAGGATTTAAGAGTTGATGGCATACATACTTTGAACCTATAGGCATAGTGAGATAAGGATCCTGAATAAGCTTTGAGAAGCAAACTTCTACTCCTTAAAAGTAAGGGATTTTAGTTGCTTCATAGTTTTTTTACTTAGGCTTGAATATTTTACCAAATGTAGAAAAGTGCAGTGGTTAATTCTTAGAAACTATTGAAGAATAAGGTCAATGATTCTGGGACTCAGCTATCCTTAGCAGGAAAAAAATTCAAAAAGTCTCATTCTTTATATATATTCTTTTAAACATAAGAATAGAATTGTAAATATTATCACTCACATACTTATCACATTGATTCAAAATATTTAAAATATGGTTGCATTTAAATATTTGACTGCATTATCATGTCCCAGGGGAAACACATGTCTAAATATCACAAAACTATTCTGGGTCTTTTGTCCTTCCATATAAATTTAAGGACGAATTTTTTCTAGATCTCTAAAGAATGTCTGTAGTATTTTAGTAGAGATTGCATTGAATCTGTAGATCATTTTTATAGGATGGACATTTTGATGATATTTATTCACCTATGCAAGAACACGGGAGATTCTTCTATCTTCTAAGATCTTCTTCAATTTCTGTAAGGTTTTGTAATTTTCATTGTAGAAGGTCTTCTGCCTCCTTGGTTAGATTTATTCCTAATTATTTAATTGTTTATGACATTACTGAGAATGGATTTGTTTTCTGGATTATTTTTTCAGTGGATTTATAATTGACATACAGAAAAGCTTAAGCATTTTAAAATTTATTTTGTATCCAGACAATTTGCTGAACTTGTTAATCAGTTCTAAAAGTTTTTTTTGGTTGAGTTTATTGGGTCTTTTAAGTCTAGGATCGTGTCATCTGCAAATAAAAATAATTTTAGCTATTCTTTTCCTATTTGTCTTCCTTTGGTTTTCTTCTCTTGTCTTATTGTTCTGGCTTGAGACTCAAATACTGTATTGAAAAGGAGTGGTGATAGTGGACATACTTGTCTTGTTCCTGATTCTAAAGTGAACTCTCACAGCTTTCCCCCATTCAATGTAATGTTAGCTGTGGATTTATTGTATATTGCCTTTATGATGTTGTAGTAAATTCCTTGTATTCTGATTCTCTGCAGTATTTTTAACATGAATAGGTGTTTAATTTTCTCAAATACTTTTTCAGTATCTATTAAGATGATCATGTGATTTTTGTCCTTAGTTCTTTTACATGATGGATTACATGAATTGTTTATCATATATTGAAAGAGCTTTGCATCCCTGGAATGAATCTGACTTGGTCGTGATGCATAATTTTCTTAATGTGGGTTTGAATGTGCACTGCTAGTATTTTATCTAGAAGTTTTAGGTCACCAATGATACTCATCTCTGATTTTATTTTATTCAACTCTCTTTATTCAGTTTTGGTACTAATGTGATACTAGCTTCATAGAATGTGTTTGGGGATCCCATCTCTTTCTAATTCATGGAATACATTGAGAAGTATTGGGATTAGATCTTCTATAAAAGCTTTTTGAAATTTGCTTGGAAACCATCTGGACTGTGGCTTTTCTTTAATGGTAGGCACTTTATTGCTTTTTAAATCTCTTTGATTGCTATGGGTCAGTTTAAATTTTTAATAGTTTCCAGATTCAATTTAGGAAAGTTGCATGAATCTAGAAATCTGTCATTTTTTTCTGGGTTTTCTATTTATTTAGTATAGTTTTTCAAAGTAGTTTCTGATGATCCTCTGGATTTTTATTCTGTCTGGTGATGCAACTTTTTAATCTCTTATTTTAGTAATTTGTGCTAATTTGCTCTTTCTTTTGTTTAGGTTGACTGGTGGGTTAAGAACCATTAAGGATACATCACAATACCTGATTTCAAACTACACTACAGAGCTATAGTAATAAAAAACAACATTGTATTGGCACTAAACACACACATAGACCACTGGGGCAGAATAAAAGTTTCAGAAACTAATCTACACACTTACAGTTAATTGATTTTTGACAAAGGGGTCAAAAATATATATTGGAAAAAAGTTAGCCTCTTCAACAAATGGTGCTGGAAAAACTGGTTACACAAATGCAAAAAATGACAATAAATCCTAATTTCTCATCTTACGGAAGAATGAATTCAAGATTCAAGACCTGGTAATTATATCAGAGATTATTCAGTTATTTGAAGAGGGCAAAAGACCAAGACTCCAACATACAGATACAGGTAAAAACTTCCTCAAAAGACTTTAAAGGTACAAGAAATTAAGATGAGGATTAACACATGGGATTATATTAAACTGAAGAGCTTCTTTTCAGCAAAAAAGAATTATCAAAAACTATAAAACTCTAAACTTCAAAAACTATCAAAACATCAAGAGAGATCCAACAGAATGAGAAATGATCTTTGCCAGCTATTACTCTGATAGAAGATTAATATCTAGAATATGCAAAGAACTCATGAAATTCTCCACCAAAAAATAATAATAATCCAATAAAAAGGGCAAGTGAATTAAATAAACACTTCATAAAAGAAGAAATACGAA
Source organism: Graphiurus murinus (assembly GCA_004027655.1). NCBI lineage: Eukaryota > Metazoa > Chordata > Mammalia > Rodentia > Gliridae > Graphiurus > Graphiurus murinus. The sequence continues at coordinate 87,000 of PVLC010003795.1, forward strand.
TAGCCAATAAATAAAATGTCATTATCAGGGAAATGAATGGAGCATCATATATAAGAACACATCAAAACCAATCCCTGTGTTGAACATGAGAGGGTTTAGGAAGAAGAAGGAGTTGGGTGGTAACTGGTGAGGTGAGGTATGCATGTATGGCTCTATCACTCTGGACTTCAAGATGTATTATTACAATGGACTAATAAAAATAAATAATAAATAAAATTAATAAATCAATATAATAAAGCTAGTATGTACTTAGAAAAATCAACAATATCAGCCAGTTTTGGGAGTAAATTTAAACTTTCTCAATAATCTGAAAAATGCATCAAAGTATTTATTTGTTTTCTTTTTTTCTAGCAGGTTTATTTATTTCACTGGTTACTTCTCTTTCCTGAGGAGTGGTACACTCCTGAACTATGATCAGAACTTTTGCATTATGTTTGGTTGCTGTTGCACTTTAGATTATTTTGATCTAGAATAGAATGTGAAGTTGAGTGAACAATTTATTGTCATTAACAGTTGGGATTATCCAGAGGCAGTAGTGCATGCCTATAATCCTAGCTGCTTAGGAGGATGAGGCAGGAGGATAGAAAGTTTAAGGCTAGCCTGGACAAGTTAGTGAGATGTTGTCTCAACATAAAATATAAAAAGAGTTTAGCCCAGTGGTAGAGTGCTCTTGGCTTTAATCTCTAGTACAAACACATACAGACAAAAAGCTAAAATTATCTGAGGAAATCCTTATATATTGATATTCAAATTCGTCAATGTTAAAAAATAGAAATTTATTCTAAGAATATTTCTAGTATAAGTTTTAAAATTCATTTATAAATTCAGCATTTTTGTGACACATTATAGAACCATTGGAGATAGACAAATCAAGAAAATTAATTAAATTGGTAACAAAAATTAATTAAGATCATTAATACTGATATATTGCATAATGGCATTCTTAGAAGCACAGTTTTACTAAATTTATTCCAGCAATTAACATTTTCTTTTATGTAATTTAATTTCATATCCTAAGATGTATAAAAGATCATGATAGAAAAACTATCTTAACATATTAGTAAGAATATATAATTAATTTCTTGAGAAAATATTCTCACTATAACATTTCTAAGTAATAACTTTATGGCTAAAGAGGTTATGAAATCATTTTCTATAATTTCCATGCAAATTTTAAAAAATTACATACAGTAAATGTTTACTAAATGTCCCACAGACAGGTCACTCTAAATGCACTTGGATAACCGGGCATGGTGGCACATGCTTGTAATCCCAGCATTTGGGAGGCTGAGACTGGAAGACCTGGGTTCACAGCCAGCCTCAGCTACCTAATGAGGCACTCCACAACTTAGTGAGACCCTGTTTCAAAATAAACTATGAAAAATAGGGCTGGGGGTATAGCTCAGAGGTAGAATGCCCCAGAGTTCAATCTGCAGTAGTGAAAAATAAATAAATAAATAAATAAATAAATAAATAAATAAATAAATAAATAAATAAATAAAAAATGCACTTGGACAATGAATACCAGGTTATATCTAATAGTCTGGGCCAAAAAGGCAAATTGAATGGGCTGTGAGTTGGGCATATTACACATGCCTCTTCTGGCTTCAGCAATGCTTATCCAATTTCCTCATGCCCCACTGGGTAACTTCTATCAGCATACATTTACAATGCTCTTGGATTGAAGGAGTTGTAAGGGAGCATGATGATGGTGACCTCTATTAATAGACTTTACCACATGCATTCATAATCAGAATTCTCCAGTAGTTATCTGCACAGTCAATCCCTATCGCATGTTTAACACGAGGATATACTCAGCTATGCAGAATTATACATACACATCATACTTCTTTGAGAAAAAGTCTGATTCCCAAAGTCACCAAGGCATGTTGACCTGTCAACTAGTGCCAAGACATGTTGCACATTGCAGGGGGACCAATAAATAGACACTATTACATGTGGCAACGGCTTCTACTAATAAGATGGTAGCCCAATCTAGTCTCTGGTCTAGCCACTGGCTGTACCTTTGGTCTACAGTGTGTGGCATCCACCAGTATTCAGATTCCAGGCCTCTGCTGCTGAAGTCAGGATATTTTTTGGCCCATGCAGGTTCAAATAAGTGCCAGAATGTGTGGCTTCAACACTTTTAAAGCCTTTCAGACTTCTGGCTGGGAATTTACTGCATTCCAATCCTCTGGTAGGGTCCACACTGTCAGATATTCCTTCTTCCTGGAACCACAAGGAGGATAGGGGCCATATTCCCTCCACCCTGGGTTGTTCCTCCTGGGTAGTTACTCTAGAAGGGCTCTGGAGGCACTCAGCTCATCCTGCCAATTATGCCAATTGTCAGAGGCAAAAAGAATGCATGAAGAGTCACCATCTGGAGGAGAACAAACAGCAATTTTAGTCTGAAGACCCTTTCATTATATAGGGTTCTGCACAAAATAACGTAAGTCCAGCCAGGCATGGTGGCACACACTTGTAATCCCAACATTTGAGAGGCTGAGACCAGAGGATCCGGGTTTACAGCCAGCCTCAGCTACCAAGTGAGACCCTGTTTCAAAATAAAAAATAAAAAATAGGGATGGGGGTATAGCTCGGAGGTAGAATGCCCCTGAGTTCAATCCTCAGTACTGCAAAAAAAAAGAAAAAAAAAATAGCGTAAGTCCACATCAGTGCAGATGTGCACATTTACATATGGCTCATATCCACATCAGCGTGATGTGCTTATGAGAACTGCATCTTGTCTAATCATCCTTATATAACTTTATACACATTGTGGCTGTGTGGGGTAAATGCTTATATGTGGCCTCACAGGATGAACTCAGATCTGCAGCTGTGCAGGGTGAGTGAGTTCAGATCTGCATTACCAGCCTGTTATTTCCTCTGCACTTCCACAGCAGTATATAGTTTGTTCTTACTTGATCCAATCTGAAAATTATTTGTCTTTTAATTGTATAATATAGACTATTAATGCTCAATGGAATTATACATACAGTTTAATTTCAGTGTATTTAATTTAAATGTTTTTCTACTATTTGTGTTATTATTTTCCCTTGTACTTTTTTTTTTTTAAATTGGGTAACTTATTCTATTTTACCTTTCTACTGGAATAGTAATTGTATAACTTTCTTATTGATTTCTCAATAATTATCAAAGTAATATATGTCTTTATCTGCTTTCTCTTCAAATCATATAACAAGATTTTGTTTAGAGTGAATTTCCAAATCTTTAGTTATATTTGTTCTTACTACTTACTCCTATTTTTATCATATATTTTGCTTCTACATATGTTTGAAATCATATGATTCAATCTTATTATTTTTGCTTTAAACAATATAGCATCTTTCTTCCTCCTGGGTATGTGTTGTAACCAGCGTTCTCACCTTCTTACCATTGTGACTCAAACACCTGACATGCAAAACTTAGAGGAAGAAGAATTTATTTGTTAGCAGTTGTGGAGATTTCAGTCCATGTTAGACCTGTGCTCAATCCTGAGCCACAGTTGCAAGCTGCAGGTCCTTAGGGCATCATTGCTGGGAGGAGAAAGAGAGACAGAGAAAGAGAGAGAGAGAGAGAGACAGAGAGAGAGACAGAGAGAGAGAGAGAGAGAGAGAGAGAGAGAGAGAGAGAGACAGAGACAGAGACAGAGAGAGAGAGAGATCGAGTTAACTCATGGCAGCAGGAGAGAGAACAGCAGCTACTGGGGCCTGGGATAAACAGGTTCTCAGCCATGGCCCCAGGAGCCATCTTCCAGCTATGTCCCACCTAGTAACGGGGCTGCTTTGCCTAACATATGAGGTATTAGGTGCATTTAAAATCCAAAAAATAACAGTATCCAATCCAGTATTTCATATATTTTTAGGCAAACACTGTACCAATGAGGTATGTTCCAATCCCACATTAGTCATATTTTGACTGTGCTTATAACAAGAAAGTGTTTTACATATAACTGCATATTTGTAGTCTTCCAAACCTTTTAAGGAAATGAAAATTATCATATGGTATTAACATTTTTTATCCATAGAATATTATTTGATATAATATGTTGGGATAAATTGTTCTAAGATTCTTTGATAATATCAGTGTTTTACCTTACGTTTCAAAATTATATTCAGGGCTGGAGATGCTCGTGAATCCCTGAATAACATTTCCAGTACCCTTTCTCTCAAAATGTAATCAAAAGAATTTTCATGGCATTCCACAACTCTAACTTAATACCTTTACATTTTTGTTTCTGTCTTAAATCTTACTATTCAGGTTTTCAAGAATTATATTTTATTATGCATTGGCATACACGGTTTCAATAAAAGAGTGTTCAGGGTCAAAGATTTGTTCATCTATGCATTGATACTGGATGTTTTTAAGATATATATTTCTTTCATGTTGTATTTTTACCATTTCACAGATGATTTTTATCATGATCTTACTTATGCTTATTTTTATATTTTATTGAGCGTCTAAGATTGAAAATTTATAATTCTTGCAAAATTATAAAATTTTAACTGTTTATGTAAAGTTTTCAAATATTTTTTACAATTGGAGGGTGAGTCCTCTATTTTATTTCATCATTTCCAGAAGCAGGTTATTATCACTAGAGCACAAATGACACACTCATTCAATAAGGTTCACCATACATTATTTATTTATTTGTTTTCTATTAAAAATTGGTAGCAGTATCCAGACTTCAAAATATTGTTTTAACCTTATTATTTTTCTTGTACAGACATGTTATAAGTATTAATTATTCACTTTAAAATTTGACATCAGGGGAATTATTTGTATCAATCGTCTAATACCATAAACAGAAGGTGTGGGCACAACAAGGCAGAATAGAAGGAAAAGGCCAGACTTGACAGTAATTTAGTGAAACCCTCAGAATTACAAGTATATTTTCCAGGCTTTAAAAGAAGAAAAACTTACTTTAAAATCTGTGTTAAGAAAGAGGTTGAAGTATGAATAAGAGCATGAAAATAGACTGCTGAAGTAATTCAGAAAGATTATCACCTCATCCTTTTCAGTATATGTTAATAAAAATGTATAAATTTTAAATAATACAGTGTTGATTAAAAGGAAAGGTAGGTGTCTAAATTTTTCTGGTTATATATGTATATTATGTGTTTATATATATTATTATATTATATATGTATATTATATATGTATGCATATTATGTATGTATATATTGTGTATATTATATATATTTGTATATGTCTGTGTGTATATATATATGGATGAGGTTAAACTCACAATAGCAGTATATCCCTGTTAACCCATTGGAAATTGAAAATGTTGGTATATGGAAAATTTATTTAAGACAATGCATGAGGAAATGTTCCACATCGTTGGCAATCAGGGAGATGCAAATCAAAACCACCCTAAGATTTCACCTAACTCCAGTCAGAATGGCAATCATAAAAAACATGAACAACAACACCTGCTGGCGAGGGTGTGGAGAAGTGGGAACCCTAATACATTGTTGGTGGGATTGCAAACTTGTGCAACCACTGTGGAAAAC